>RJWM01003780.1:0-108301 GCA_004363535.1 Dasyprocta punctata
CTCATAAGCGAGATAAATCAAACCCACATGTGTAAATACCGTATTGTCTCCCTAGTGTAAGAAATGGAAAAGTATATATGATTCAAAATCTATAATAAATACTACGTAAGGGTAAAAAACAGCTCAAAGAGCAAAGATAATTGGGAAGGGAATAGGTGGAAAGAGAAAAGGGAAGAGGAAAAGATATAAACCTGTATATGTAAGATAACTAAAAAGAACACTGCTGAATGTATTCATTATTGAGAAGGAACAATTAATACTCATATGATTAAATCAATCTTGCATGTCTATATCTGTTAATGTAAGAAACCATTTTAAAGATAACGATGCGCAATATTGCAACCATTGTCAAGCTTCTACCTACCGGTTGTGTAAACCTGCAATGTTGTGTATTTACTCTAGTCATTTGCTTGTCTCTTTTGCTTGTTGTTTTTATTATATATGTTGTCTTTTTTGTTGTTGTTGTTTTTGTTTGTTTTGTTTCTCTTCGCTCAAATAAATAAAAAAAATTAAACCTCTCCTTTAAATTGCAGGTAGCATGTCTCAGTGATGGAAAGCTCAGTAATACAGCTTGAATATAAAAGTATCAGCACAAATCTTAAATGATATCTTGGCTCTTTCATCTCAATGTGCTACCATCCCTGTGTATCTTTACTGCTGATGTGCCCCAAGTGACTTACTTCTTACTCCTGGCCTTAACTCTAGTCACTGGAAAGTTTTTGAGCAAGGTTTTAGCCCTCCTTCATCTTAATTTCTTAATCTGCATATGGATGTTAGACTACATGTTCTTTGAGGATTTTTTTTTTAACCAATGTAAAATTTAGATAGTCCCTGATGGGTTGAAAGTAAGTCCTAGGAAAGCATTCCAGGAACAAAATTCCAATGAGAGAAGAAACCAGGAGACAATATCTGAGATTTTGCAGTGCACATAGGGAAAAACAATGTAGTTCTTCAGAGAAGCCGTAGGGTGTGCCGAATTTGGGACAATAAAGCTTGTTGGGGCACCGAAATTAGCCAGTTTATTAAATAAACTTTGATGTAATATTGTCTGAGTATCATCCATGTCTTCTTAAGAGGCTAGGGTATTATTCATAAATCTGTGAGGAAATTCTACTTCTATGAAAAATAGAATTATTTAATAATGTACACAGGTACAAGTTGCTAAAATGCTCAGATTTCCTCAAGTGTCCTTATGGTAGGCTTCCTGGATGGTGTGAAAAGTTTATTTATTATAGACCTTTGAGAGTAATTCCTGTGTCCCCAAACTGGCAGAGTGCTATATGCTAGGTGCATGCATGCAGGCCACAGTCTCATGCAAACTCTGCAGGTCTTTCCAGGGCTCCACCACATGGCTGGGTTCATCTTTGCACGATGATGTCTTTTGGTTATTGGTAAGTGTTTCCTGGTTGAATGAAAGATGGTATCCACAATGGCTTTCACAGCAGAGGCAGAGGCAAGGCCAAGTTTGGGGCAGGGAATAGATTAAAAAAAATTAGGCTAAGAATTGATTTTAATTTCTTTCACTTTTGTGGTGGATTAACTAATGGTCAACTTGTCACACCCAACTGAACTGAATCAGTGTGGTACTGGGTATGGAAGGCCCACCTGAGGATTGCTGCCAATGCATAAAAAAAGAACTGGAGGGGAAGATGGTGTGCTGTTGATTCTACTGGAGAAGCTTGTCACACTGGCTTTCCTGATAGGATCTCTGCTATTCTCATCGTCAGAGTAGCTCAGGTCTTTGCTGTCACTGAGGTGTCTCCAGTTCACTTCAGGGAGCTCTGGTCCTTACCTTGAGCGCTGCTTCTTGGCTCCAGTGCAGATCCCTCAGTCTGCTGGCACAGATCCTTCATCCCACTGGTGCAGGCCTTCTAGTTGGCACCACTGACATTTGGGCCCTTCCCAGTGCATTCTTGAAGCAGACTTGCTTGAGAGCATGTCGTGGGCTCCAGGCTGCCATCTGGACTCCTGCAGGACATTCCTGTGGGATCCAGGCCTTTAGCTGGATTCTTCGGGTCTCTAATGTGTGGACAGATCTCTTGCGCTCTCCTGCATTTGACTTTTTGGGTGAATATTATAAACTAATCCTGCAAATTACGTGTCCTGTGTCCTACAACTTTGTAGATATAACGTAACCTTTTCAAAAGCACCTGGGACTTTTTAAAGAGTTTAAAAGGTTGACGTAGTAAACATTTTCTAAATATATTTATGGATTACTAATTTATTTCTTCGTGTGTGTGAAAGAGCTTGCATTTTAAGTGCTAAATCATTCACTTTTTAAGTAATAATACTTAGAAATTATTTAGTTGGGTCAGTTTCTAAAACCTAGCTTCCATCTTGGAGTATCCAACTTTTCATTTAATACAGGCAGCCACAGTGTCTCAGTGATTGACTTTCTTCCTTCCCAGCTTGAGGTATGATTGGTAAATAAAAAAAATGTATATATTTAAGGTGGGCAACAGAATACTTTCGCATGTATATATAAGATAAAATGAGTGCCACATTCAAGCTAATTGCAATATTCATTCTTACACGATTACTGTATCTTATTTATTTATTTATTCATTGGCAGCGAGAACATTTGGGAACTCTCAGAAAACTTCCAGTATACAATGCATGATTAACTGAAATCATCATGTCGGGCATGAGGTCGCTAGAGCTTATCGTGTAACTGAAAGTTTGCTCACTTTGACAACTGTCTCCTTCTTTCCTGCGCACCCGCCCTTTAGGGACGTCTGCTCCACAACCTGTGTGAGACCACACAGCTTTTGTCTCTGGATGGCGGGCTTGTTTCACTTAGCATAATGTCCTTCGCTTCCGCCCCTGTTGTCGCAATGGCAGTAGCGCTAACGAATATTCCACTGTGCGCATGGGTGTGCACCCTCCTGTGTGCGCGTGGTGGTATTTCCCGTACGCAGTCATCTATTGGTGGACATGCATGTGGTTTATGTGTCTTGGCTTCTGTAAAACATTCTTCGAAGAGCATACCCTAAACTCGATCACCGGCTTGCTCTCCAGAGCTCCTCTTTGGGCAACAGAAAAGGGGCCCATTGATGTTTTAATCTTCTTTAAAATGTTTTCTCGCTTTAGAACTGTTACAGACCTTTGCAAATAACTGGAAAGATGTGTTAACTTTGTCCTGCGATCTCTCAAACTCGTTGGCTAAAAAGAATCCCCTCCCTTTTCTTCATGTAGCACTTTCTAACTGATCTTGAAAAATCACTCTTCTCTCTATCGTTTTACCTTGAGAAATGCTGCTTTGTGTCGAAGAACATTTGCAGCCACCTTTATACTATGTTAATTTTTCCTTTATTTTTTGTAATATTTTCTTTATTTTTTTCTGTATTCTTAGCTTTTTCCACCAAATTTGGGGCAAAGTTTATTAGATTGTTAAGAGAGTATCTAGCCAGGCATAGTGGGACACTCCTATAATCCCAGCACTCAGAAGGCAAGGCAGGGGGGTCACCAGGAGTTTAAGGTCACGATGGCTACACAGTGAGCTCAAGGCCGGCCTACACTGCATAGTGAGGCCCTGTCTCAATGAAAACAAATCCACCCAACAGAAAATGAAACCAGAACAATGTGCTTAATAAATATTTGCTACATTATCCTAATAATGCCTAATATACAAATAACCACGTAGCTATTTAAGTTTTCATTTATTTCTTGGTATGTAAAATAGTGTTCTAATATATAGGAAAATGTAAATAAAGGACTTTCAAGTGTAACAGTGCTGTTCAAAATGGGTTTAGGCATATTGCAGTAAGTTTGAAGACAGCCAGGGCTGCCCTGGGTTACACACTGAGATCTGTCTCAGGCAAGCAACCAAGCAAGCAAACAAAAAATGTGTTTAGTCCTTTGGTTTATTTGAGAACAATCCTCTGTGTTGCATTTGGTCCCAAATGCTAGGAAAGAGAGTGAAATGTCTATTGTCTAGATGTGGTATTTCTAGTCTATGTAGCACTTTTTTTTGTTTGTTTGGACAGCAGAGAGAAATATTTTTCCTCATTGATTTTGGAGCAAGATTTTCAGTAGTATATGTGTCTTGAGGATATTTAACATTAACTAAAATGTATTTAAAAATACTTGTTTAACCTTTTATTTTGTTAGAAGGCAATTTTTTGAAAATATTTTAAAAACAACCTAGAAAATATATGATTATAAGTATTCAATGGAATACTACAGTAATTATTAAACTAAGATATTTTATTTCTATTGAAGGTATAATATCAAAGATTTTGCACTAAGAAGTCATGTTGCAGAATGCTGCTAATGATAGCATTTATGGGAATTGAAGAAGGCTAAAACAATACCACCACCAACAATGTTCTAAGGCATACTGGAAAGATTTCTAATAGTGTGAATGCCATTTGAGATTATAGGTATGAATTTGAATACTGGCTCTATGTCTCCTGGTTGAGTGACCATGGGAAGGTTATTTAACTTCTCGATGCTTCAAATAGTTCATGTATTAAATGAAGAAAATACTAGTTTGCCTCTCATTTATTATGAAGATGGAATTAATTAATATTTGCAAAGCCCTTATGTAAGGGGCTACATATGGTAAGCCGTATGTTTGAAACCGTCATTATTACTTTACAGTAAGTATTATAATGTACACTGAAGTACGCAAAATTCATGAAATGGGATTCATACAGAGGAGAAAGGGAAGATACACAGGGGATTTCAATTTAATATATAATATTTTGTTTTATTTTTGTCTATTTATATGTTTAAGTTTCAGTCTTGCTATGTTGCCCAGCCTAATCTTAAGCTTCTGTGACCAAGCAGTGTCCCACTCTGTCTCCCTAGGCAGTATTTTACTTAGAGGGAGGGAGAGAGAGAGAGAGAGAGAGAGAGAGAGAGAGAGAGAGTATTTAGCCTCTGTAGCCTCTATTAAGAAATAATACCATTACTGCTTTTGAGTGTCAGGAGTGTGAGCATACTATAATTTATCTGTTTATAGTCTCTGTTTTTTAATTAAAAATTCATGTATAAATTTCAAAAAGGAACAATAACAACAAACCAAAATCATCGAGCAGATTCTTTTATTAGAGAAATGAAGGGGTATTAGTATTAGCAGTGCTACTGGCAGCAATTTTCAAGGGTAAAACTACTTGTATTGTGAAAAAAAAATCCTAGAATCATTGAAATTCTATCCAGGAGTTTGTAGAGAATGTTGTTTTGTTTTGTTTTGTTTCATTTGGTTTTTGTTTGCTGGTTGGTTGTTGGTTTTCTCCTTTGTACTGGCAACGCATATATTGGAGATTGCTGATTGCCTCCCAGAAATCTTGCAATGTAGGGTTAGGGCGGCTCTCCTGGGTACCCCTGGCTTGGCACCGCTCGCATGTTGCAGACCTCGCCTGGCAGACCCAGTGGGCTGGGCATCCAGCATGACATCTCTCTCCTTCCATGATGGATCTGTCATGCAGAGCGGGTCTCCACCCATGGAGGCAGACGAGAGGCCAAGGTGGGAACTTGGAGGCCTCTTCTGTCCTGGCCTCCCAGGACATCTGGTGTCTCTTGTACTAGTTTGTGCTGGCTTCAGGCAAATCAAAACCCCAAGCCAAATTCCAGCAGGGAAGTCCTCACTGGCACATGAATAGGGAAGGTGGGGCTCCTGATGGGCCATCTTCACCAGCTGCCACCAAAAACACTTCCTTCCTGTTCTTTGCCTGCAAAATATCCAGTTTCCCTTTATATTCTGAACCCATTGGACAGCAGCTTCTTACTCTGAGTTGTGAAGCAAGGTTTGTGCATGAATGCTGGAACAGCTTCTGTGATTTGTGTGCTTCCAACCGCAGCCCTGTCTCCCCCCGGAGGCTGTGGCCTCCTGGCTGCCGGGCATGGGAGCTGCTTTGTTGCTGAAGCTTTTGTTGTGTCTAGAACAGAACAGAGCACACACAGAATCAAGGTCTGCGTAGAACAGAGAAAGTGCTAGGTGCTTCTTTATAACCTTCATCCCTGCCGGCTTGAGCATTGTTGTTTTTAGAGAATGTGTCTCCAGCTGGTAGATTCTAAACCTCCTGACAGAGGAGGAAAAAAATCATCCTTGATCACAGAAAAAGAATGGGCCAGATCCTGTGCGCGACACCGCAGACCTCATTTACAGAGGAGGAAGACTGACTCTCAATGAAACACTTTGAGGTGAAGCTATTTGAATGGTTTTTCTGAATGATGCAAAGTCGAGCTCAGGAGAGGTAGATCAAATCCGGCTAAAGAGAGTAAGAGGTTGAAAAGACTGAATGTCCAGCTGGTGTTCCTGCCAGTCACAGGCTTGCAATAGAAACTTTGTAAAAACAGGATCTTTTTGAAGTGCAAGTTCTCCAGGGAAAGTAAAGCAATTCAAATTGCAACAATGAATGGAAAGAGTTGTATCGGTAATCAACACGTGGAGGTGCTGGCTGCAACTTGACTACAAAATAGATCTTTTCTGTCTTCTTACATTGGGTACACAAACCTAGAGCCCTGACAGGGCTTACCATTGGCAGACAGCAGTGGGGAGCTTAATTGCTTATAAAATACTTAGTAAACTGGCCATCAACCTCTGCTGAAACGGTAGTCTGCCCAGTTTCCGAATCCCTCTTAGAGATTCAGGCAGGCTACTCAGGTGCTGGATTTCAAGGTGTAGAGGTGTTCTAGCTGAGGATTGGTGAAGCCATGGTAGGAAATTGGGGTACGCCTACAGCAGGTGACATGAGGGGATCAGGAGATAGAAACACAGAGACCCCAGACATCTCACCCAACAGCAGTAAGGACAAGAAGCAAGCATGTGTGGATTGGACTCAACACCCACCTAAACCAGGCCTGTGACAAAATACAGAATCACTAGGGAAAGGTCTTGGGAAGACCAGCCAGGGAGAGAATCTCAAGGAGACACGCATTCTCACTTCCAAGGCTAAAAAGGAAGGAAGCTAACTGCTGAAATAAGAGGAGAGAAAACAAAAATCACAGCAACCACCAAGAAAATGAAATTCGTTCTCCTGTGGCTGAAAGAAAAAATAGCAAGAAATCCTTGTGAAGCCGTTGCAAATATGGGCCTTAGAAAGGACTGGGGACTGAGCTTTCATGAGAAAATACAATGCTTTGTTAAATTCCATTTTTCCCTGTAGAATTTGATCTCTGAGAGGGCAAACTTTAGACAGATTTACCTGGACAATCAGAGCGCGGCACGCAGTACACGCTTAGCAGGCAGGCACGGAAGGGGGAGGAGGCCACGCTGACAGGGATGCTGAGGTCTAAATTAGCAGGGTGCAGGGAGCGCGCGGCTCCTCTGGGAAACCCACGACTCCTTCAGAGCCGAAGGCAACAGGACCTGTGTTCACCAGCTGGGATGGGGCTGCCCCGACCCAGGTGCCGCTCAGCGGATGGCCCACTCGGGCAACTCTGGACCTTGAACACGTTAGTAGAGTTTTCCGGAGAGGAAACTGGCCCTGAACTTCAATATTCCTGGGAGTGCCTGGAAAGCCGTGACAGGCCACCACAGAGAGCCGTGAACTCATCTCTGGGCGGGGAGGAAGCTGACCTGTCTGTGTCACAGGTGCCCTGTGTAGTGAAACTGATCCTGCAAATTAAGGCTTCACGTTACTCGCGTCAGAAGGCCTGGTGAGGCTGTTTTCCTGCTGCTTAGCACGGGACGATCTCGGCCGCATCTGACCTACCCACGGGGACTGACCAGTAGCTGGCAGATGCCCGCCGGGCTCCATGCCTGGGTGAGGGCGGCCTTGCCATGTTCGCGGTGCGAGGCCTCCCGGCGCTCTTCTCCTCGGATCTCGGAGAAGCGCTCAAAGCTTCTCTCACTGTGTCATTTGCAGCGGGACGCGGGGCCATTCCTGAGGCCCAGGATGTCACAGAGGAAGTGAGCGCAGAGTTCTCCATGGAAGACGAGGAATGGTGTACCAACGCCTCCACAATTTTGCTTGTCTTCACCAACTTTATCATTCTTTTAGGCCTTCCTGTTGTACTCACCTCAAGTGGACAAACCACCCACTGACTCCAGCCTGAGTGGCCATCCGCCTTCCTTCTCTGCCTGTTAGGGGAAACCAGTGCACCCTTCGGGACTCCACTGGACACCTCCTCCATGGCCTTTCCTTTACCCTGTCCCTGTACCCCGGGGTGGACCCCGTTCTCCTCCGTTCTCTTCTGGGAGGTGTGTAGTAGGTAGTTTATTCCCCACCTCTTCTCAGTGGCCATGAAAACCGTGGCAAATACTGCCACACACCCAGAAAGATGCACACAAAAACGTGTGCACACACACATGGAGACACACACATGTGTATGTATATATGCATTTTGGTTGATTTTGAATGAGTAATCGACATGTTCCTATCATTCGGGATAAATTTACAGGTATTTATTTTTGTGTTTCTCATCTTGTTCTCCCTCTCTTTGCAGGAAACATTTACTTAAGGTTTCAGTCATAATTCTTCTTTAAAAAAAGATCCAAGAGATAGCAAATGACCTCCATGAAACAAGTCACCAAGAGGACAACTGAAAAAAATTGGACTGGGTGCTTTCAAAATATTATAGAAATAAATAGATATTCATGAATCTGGATCCACGCATGCCTGTGAAAAAGTGTTCTAAAGAAAGCTGAAGGTGACCCAGGCAGCACAGTCCAGCGTCTTTGGGAAAATATCACCAGTGGCTGAGAGTCTTCAAGTGGCCGGCCCAGACTGTAGGTGACAGTGGCAGGGCCCCTCCCATGGCCCCGGGCCTCTCGCTTGGAAGCCTGGGTGAGTTTCTCTTTTGATCTTGGCTGTAGAGTATTTTATTCCTCTCCCTTGCAGAGCAACTTGCATTTGTCTGAATGACAGACTGAGAGTCGAGTCAGATGGTAGAGATTTATTTATCCAGCTGAACCCACCTCCTGCTCCCAGGCAGATGCATCCAGATGCTCCCCCCTCTTCCCTGGAGGGAAACCTTGCAGCCCACAGAGCACTGGGGTGTCGGCTCTGGGCTGCTGAGTTCTTTTCCCCTGGACCCCGGACCCTACCGTGCGCAGTGGCTGGGCCCAGACGTGGGGAGCTGACTGTGTGGAGGTGAAGTCTGAACTAACATGTGCTATATCTGGGGTTTTCATGCTAAAAGCTCAGGCAATCAGTGACTTCTGTGGAGTGACCGGGCTCCTCCCTCTGCTCCACTTCTCTGTGTAACAGACTGCATTGCACTGGGGCGGTGGGAGAGCAGAGATGGACCACGAGGGACACTGGTGAGCAAAGGGGAAGGAAGCCAAGGGTATGCTGAGTGTGCGCCTGTGAGCAGCACTGAGGAGGCTGAGGCAGGAGGATCACTGTGAGTTTGAGGCCAGCCTGGGCTACAAAGTGATTTTAACTACATAGTGAGTTCCATAGCATAGCGAGACCATGTCTCAAGAAAACAAAACAAAAGAAATGTACATAGGAGAAGAAATGTTAGATAGACTGAAAGTGGGGTTGAAAAGGAGAGGAAGTGGGTAGGAATAAGAGGAGCAGGAGAGAGACGAGCAGGGGCAGTAGTTTAGGGTCTGGCCACATTAGTGCCCATCTATCTGAGGCTGAATTCCCCAGGGTTTCAGCAAATTCACAATACTCGATTTTCCAGTTTCTTTCGGTAAGGCCAGTTTGCAGTTTCTATCTGCAATTAGCAAGTATTTCTATACCTCAGTGCCACTGTTACCCTTCCAACAGACAAGGATTAACCTGAATGGCACACTCACAGCCAGCAGAGTGTAGGATTCTTAATTTACTATCCCAACTAATAAGAAAATCTCCCCTGGAGCATCCCTGGCAAAAAAATGTGTCCCCTCTCTGCTTTCTGACCCTTCGTACCAGGCTGTTTCCTGCCCCGAGAACGCCCGTTGCATTTGTAATTCCTTCAGAGAGCCAGCTTTGCGAGCACCCCCCACCAGCCTAGGGTTCATACTGACACCCCCATAGTCCTTGGAGTCCCCTCCACAGTTCACTCATGTTTTACCTTTCAGCTTTTCTTTTATGCGAAATGTTGAGGGTCAGCTTTGAGCTGTTCCTCACCTTCCCCGTAGCTTCCTGCTTTGGGACACAAAGCTGGGAACTGAGTCCACAGAGAGCCGCCCCGTCTTCACACGTGACCGGCTACATATCACCGCCTGCTCCTAAATGCTTTCTGCTTCTTTTGTTTTATAGTCCAGGTTCGCAACACACAAGGGCTCCCCCCTCCGTTGCGGGCAGTTGGTACATGTCTCTAACACGGCTTAATTCCCTTTGAGTTCCTTTCCCAGCCTGCCCCTCTCCCCTCTCTCCATCTCTTGGTCCACTTCCTTTATGCAAAACATCTGTCTCCCTGTTTCCTATTATTTATGTGGGACTATGTGCTTTAATTTATTTATACTTTGTCTTTCTCATATAAGAGAAACCATGTGATATTTAAGCTTGCGTCTAAATTCTCTTGTCAGATTGTTTTATCTCTCCTTAGTTAATAGCATAGCCAGACTATCTATACCCCAGCTATAAACTTACATTTTCTTTAAAACTGTAGACTGAAGTCTGTGATCCTGAAGTCTCAGTTGGATGGAGACTAGGACTTGTGGGAGAACCTGGAACCTCTAGCTATCAAGGATGCCGGAAAGCCCACGGGCATCTCTCTCGTGTGAAGAAATAACCTTCATCTTGTCTTGGTGAAAATGTGTGCTGTGTCATTTATGAGCTGGAGCTCTGTCCTGTGGTAGAACTGTGAGTGCAGAGAGCACTGGCAGAGGTGGTGGGGACTGCGAGTCTCCGCGGGGCGACGTTAGACAGACAGCCCCCCCACATCAGTCCTCCAGTGGCCAGCGGAGGACGAGTGTCAGCTGTGTCTGTGGCCTCCCTTACCCTGCCCCTGTCCTGCTTCCGTCCCTGTGGTTGGTCGGTATCCCTTAATTTCCATTCCTCCTTCTCTCCAGAGTCTCTGGCTTTGTTTCCAACTTCTTTCATGCCCCAACTTGCCAGCAGCTTTGGTTTCCTTGTTCTGAATGCCGGTATGCCTGGCGGGACCTTTTGCTTTCTCTGGTTTGGTTTTCCCCTGGATGCCTATGGTAGCCATTTAGTATTCATTCAGCCCTGTTTTCTGCCAAGAACACGAAAATCCTGCTGAGGTAAAAGAAATCAGCAGACGGATCATTCTGCTGTCATTGCTAGTTTACAATTAAGCTACAAATTTTTGGCTACTAAGGAACCATAGGTGGCTTCAAACAAAAAAGAGCTTCGGTTGTTATTTAATTTTGACCTGTGCAAAGCTCAAATTGCATTAGCGAAAGGAAATGGCTATGCTTCTGTTATTTCATCTATTGGCTCTTAAGTATTTCCTGAGTGTCTAGTACATGATGTAACTACGCGAGGTTCTAGGGTTAGCTGGATGAATACGGTAGATACAACGCTGCTTTCCTGAGACTTGAGGGATAAACATATTCTGCAGGACAAGGAGAGAAAGGAGAGACAGGTACCCCAATGGACAAAGACCATTCTGTTTGATTATATTAGGCCTGATGATATGGACAGTTATTCTAATGACAACAAAAGGTATTCTAAGGGGAAAGGAGGAAGGGAGGAAGGGAAAAGGAAAAAGACATAAATTTATAAATAGGTATACATGGGATAGTTAAAATGACTATATTACTAAATGCATTAGCTATTGAAAAAGAACAGTTAATACTCATATGACTGGATCAGTTTTACATGTCTATATCTGTTAATCTGAACAACCCCTTTGAGGACAATGTTACGCGCAATATTACAACTACTGTCAAGTTCCAACCATCTCGTTTTGTAAACCTGTAATGTTATCGTATCGGATTTGTTGTTGTTTGTCTCTTTTGCTTTTTGTTTCTCTTTTCTGTGTCCATTTTCTCCTTAACAAACAAACAAAAAACCAAAACGAAACCAGGGTGACCATTTTTATTATATAAATATATGACTAAGTGGCATTAAAAACAGACAGTAAATACAACCCATCACTCTTCTGATTTGACCGCCGTTGACCGTCACGCACGCAGCCCGGTCTCCGAGGTGGAAGCCGCTCCCCTTCGCAGCGCTGTGGTCGGTGGTGTCTCGTTGGGCGCCCCTGTTCAGCCGCGGTAGGAATGTGTACCTCATGGAATTAGGCAGATTCTGCGAGTCAGGTACAGACGAGAAGGGAGACGGAGGCAGAAGGCCCTACCGTCTGCTATTAGACGGCTTCGCAATCCAGTCTAAGCAAGGGCAAGGGCCGAGGGGTCTCTAATGAGCACAGCGGCTGGAGGCGGGAAGGAGCTTCGCTCTGTTGATCCAATTGTAACTCTGATGTCAGTTACGGTTCCCCAGCCCTTTAACTCCAGGAAATGCTTTCTGGTTCTCACCATCTCTAGGTGGCCAACCACTCCAGAATGAACGCAGTGTCGCTGATGCCCTGATTTCATAGCCCAGTGCAGCCCATTCCAGGCTCTGACCTCCAGAACTCAAGACAAAAAAAGTGTTTCATCTTAAGCCCCTGAACTGATGGCATCAACACGCCTCCCGTTTCCTCCGCGGGGTGTTGTGTGCTGGGTAAGTTTCCTGGTGCATACATGTGCACGGCAGGGGACACTGCTGAGGAGGCCACTTCCAACTGCCCCCGGTGCTGCACGCACTCTGAGGTCCCCAGGAAGGACCTGGGCTCTCTTAGTGTTTGCTGACTCCAGTCCCGGCCTCGTGTACACCCAAGAAGGTGGGAAACTCCCCTCGCCACCTGGGCCCGTCCCTCCTAGGAGCTCCAAGGTGGCTGAACGCATGCCTCCCCGCCTTGGCCCAGGGCAGCAGGAGCAGCCTGGGGGAGCAGCAGCCTCTCCAGAGCCCCCACTAGCTGCGCAGCACCCTGTGACAGCTCCATTACAGGGTGTGCCACACAGCCATTATCCAGTCACATTTTAAGTGCAGCCCGCTGGGCTCAAATACCACTTTGGGAAGCAACGAATAATTTTGTTATTGGCCAGGGTCGCTGCAGGCTGCCTCCTGCTCTCGGGTACTGGTTTCTGTGGCCCATGGCTGCTGTGAAGCAGAAACACAGGATTAAACATTTAGTTCTGAAATATACTCTCTCAAGAGGGGTTCATTTGAGCTCCCTAGATTTTGAATGGGTTTTTTTTTTTTTCCCTTACCCTGGGCTGTAAGCTCTATCTGCCCTAGACTTCCCTGCTGTAGGCTGTTGAAGGATGAAGAATGAAATGATTGCTTTCTAGAGTGGGTAATGACCGGTCTCAAGCACCCGTCAAACAGTGTTATCAGCAGAGGGCAGGGGGGAAACTGTCCTGCTTCTTTCAGTGCTGTAATCAGGCGCGCTAGCCTTTCCCTGCATTCTGCAGAGGAGACAGCACTTACACAATTGCAGGCAGAGTTAGGGACTCATTATACCCGAGGGGCACTGAAAAGCATACTCTGCTGACATCCAGATCTGGTGTGGAATTGCAGTTCTGCTGCTGCCTGGCTCTGGCTCTTGAACAAGGTGCCCCTCAGACATCTGTGACGCCCTTGCAGGGCTCCCTCGGGAGTCACAGATGATGTGTGATGTGAAGTGCCCCATGCAGTACTTGCTCAGGAAATCCGAATTCTCATTAGTATTTAAATGGCTTCCGCATTACAATTTCTGCTTTCATTGATTGTCAGCTCCATTTATCTGACGCGGAAGGGAAAGCGGGCAGGTTAGTGACTTGCTCTGTGCAAAGGACCAGAGACCAGCATTTCCTAGGAACCTGTCAAGAATGTAAATTCTCAGCCACTATGACTGGAGCCTCAGGAAGGAACCCAGAAATCTATGTCCTAGGTCTTTCTTAGGCACGCCAAAGCACAAGGGTTATGGCGGGAACTTGAGACCCAACACCCCATGCTGACTTGTTAGCCTCTCCTCACGGGCCGGCTGATGGAGCCAACCACTTCAGGACCAATCCAGATGGGCCTCTTTCCTCCTCCTTCCCCTCTTCCCAGCCGGAAAACAGTGAAAAATGCTCCCAACCAGCCCAAATCAGAGACCGTCTTACTTGTAGAAGAAAGAGCACTAATAATGACTTCTTATCTGACCTGACACTGGAGAAGAGAGGCCAGTGCTGCCCGGGCGGTGTGGCGGGCACCGAGGGAAGGCTGCGCTTGGCGCTCCTGACCTGTTACCTGGCGTTCAGCAAGATGGTGGCGCACAGCCAGGCTCACTGCTGGTGGCAGTGTCGGGAAATGCAGTCGACTCGTGGGCCTGATGTCGGATATTCAGACGACTAATGGATGCTCACAGCTCCATCCGCTTATTTCATCAAGCCCCAGAGAATTCCTCTTGGTCTCTACATTAAGACCAATAACTGAGGAGACTTCTATTGCCTGAGAGGCCAAACTGGAAGCCAGGCCAACTTGCATTGGAATTTTTGCTCCGTAGCTAGCTATGCAATCCTTGATTCTCCATCTCCCGCTTATTTACGACTCTCCATGTCTTTATCTTTTCAGAGGAGAGAGAGGAAGGGAAGGCTTTACTCTAAGCACCAGACAGCAAGTATCTTTGGCTTTGTGGACCAGGCAGTCTGTGTCTGCACTAAGCAATTCTGCCACGGTAGCAGGACCATAGCCACGGACAGGATGTAAGTGAATGGTGTGGCTGTATAGTGATAAAACTATTCACACAACAGTGGTGGGCAGACTGCAATTTGTAGTTCTCTGTCCTCCATTTTAAAGGAGGTTATAATGTTGTGTGCGTCTTTTGGACTTACAAAGATTTAATATGATTATATATATATATATATATAGTACCTGCTGTAAAGTATGTACTCAATAATTGGCATTTGTTATTTTGTAAACCATACCAAAATGGTACATTAATATACATTTTATAAGAGTGAGATAGCAGGATAGATATTATGTATAACACGCTTTCAAATTTTATTTTTAATTAGGGATTCTTCCTTGCTGGGCCCTGAGGATGCACGTGTATGCAGGGCGAGGCAGTAGCCATGTGGTAACAGCGCCGCTGATGATAATGGACAAGAACTTACTGTGCTCTGAGTCTGGGACTACTGTACTTGCATTACCTTGCGTCCTTCTCATGAATAGCCCTGTTAGCTCTGTGCTGTCTTTTATGTCTACACAAGGGAATCCAGGCACAGAAATTAAGTGACAAGGAAACAGTTCCATGTGATTGGGATAGGGTCACAGGATGTCCCAGACCAGGCTGAGCCTGCACGGGACACAGCACTAACTGTGCTGACCACTAGGCAACGCTGCCTCTAACCAGCACTGCCCAATGATGATGACACCAAGCCCCAGGGAACGCCCGCCCCGCCTGGCTTCCGGCCCTCAGCCACCTAAGGGGCGCTGTCTGGCGTCCCCATCTCTTTGGCCGTCTCTGCTCCCATTCTGCACTTCTGTCTCTGTGTGGGCCACCTGGGCTGGCGTTCCTTTGGAGAGCTACCTCTGGCTTTCCGTCTCTCTCGGCCGCCAGGACTCCTGGTTGCTCTCACACCAGCCTCGTCAGCCTCCGGACTGGCTCCCACCAACACACAAACCTCCTCTTCTTGTTGGAAACTCGGCAGTCCTGAGCAGACATGAGAGACATGGAAAGGAAGACCCAGTCCCAGGACCTGGGCTCGGATTCCCCTAGACGGTGGGCGGCGAGCCCCCTGGGGCAGAAGAGCCTGACCGCTACCACTCTTCCCCAGGTTGATTTGTTGCTGGTTCATGAATCTTGGGTCCATCTGCTGGCTCCTCCATCTCTTCCAGGCTAATGAAGAGAGAGCTCAGCTGGGCCCCGGCACAGCACTGGCCTGAAACAATTTTCAGTCTCCCTCACTATGGGGCTGGATTCCTAGTAACCAATGTTCCCCAGGACTGTGATGTCCTCAGTCCAAAATGGAACCGGCTCCCCAATTTCCTGCACACAAACCCCAAAGGGCCATAGCTTGCGTGGATGTGCTGGTCTCAGCTGTTCACCCAGAGGAAGGTATGACTATGCTTCCCCTCATTCAATGCCAGCAAAGCAGAGGAAAACAGTTTCATTACACTGCTAGGATGCTGGACAATAACCATGACAATAACTACATCCACAAGCTTCGCTATGCGCCAGGCACTGTTCTAAGGCACTGGAAGTCTTTTCTGACCAATGACAAATTCATCAGTCAAGAGCAAATGTAACTCAGCATCAAGAAGATAACAACTAAATGGACAAGGGGAAGGAAATTTCATAAATTTGCTCTAGTTTATCAGAAAGAATATGGACTCGGTAAGGTTGGCGGTGGAGCGAGACTAAGGAGAGAACATAAACTATGTCGCAGGGAAGTCAGATAGATACTGATCTAATACCTGGGTGGGCGGGCTATGGAGGAGAGCGGGCAGAAGCTGGCAAAGTAAAGCTAACTTCGTGGAACACTTAATCCGTGCTACGTATTTGCTATACAAATTGCATTTCATTCTCTCCTGCAATGCTACCTTAATCATGGACTGGTGTATGGACACTGTAGACGAGGTGGTGATACAGTGCGTTTCCCACATTTGTGGAGGGGGTCAAGACCACCTTTCTGGCTGATTTGATTCCTGGCAAAGGTCGTCACACTGGTAGGGTGTTCCTCAGTACAGACAGAGACCTTTCTTCCTAGAAAGAGTCAGATCCCATCCTTTTGTATTTCTTGAATGTCAGATGGCTCTTCTAAAAGCCCTATCTCCAGAGGACAGTCACAAGGAGGCACGGGACTTCAACTTGAGTGTTAGGAGCACAGAATAAGTCCATAATAAATTCTGCGAGAAAGGGGTTACTCATTTTTATTTGCAGATGAGAAAGTAATATTTAGAGATGGTGATACCTCATCCATCCACACTCCCAGGACTGCAGTTTCTGGCACCCACTGGGCTTTCTTCTGTCCAAGGCCACCTCACACCTTCCCGGGAGACTGTGCATGGCCCCACTGGGGCCGGGGACTGAGTGTAGACCCCAGTTGAGGCACCTACACTAGTCTGCTAGAAGTCTTGACAAATTGAGAATGCGGTTTCCTCATTCCTCTTCTTCCCCCTCTTAGATGAGCGGCCCAGGAGACTTCCGTCATTTGGTGGAGAAGTTGGGAGGTTCTCAGGAGACTGAGGGGACCTCTTCAGTTTTCTGTCTCCCAACAAATGAGCCGCACAAGGTGTTCTCCAGCCCGGCGCTCCTGGGATCGGGGATGAAGCCTGCTCCTCACTGGGTGTGGTCGAGGCCATCTGTCATTGAGGCTGGCCGGATCACCTCTGGTGTCAGTGGCAGTAAATCCAAGTGGGGTGCTCTCTGGTGGAGCTTCTACCATCTCCCTATTTCTGCCCTAATGTATCTTCAGGGTGTCTTTTTGGCATATCATGCAAAGAAATAATATATAGACCCAAAGAACCTGAATTTAGTATTTGTTGATTAGAAAAGGTACTTGTATTTTAAATTACAGTAAGCAGGTTGCAAGCTAGTATTTACAATATGTTTTGCATATGTAATTCACACGTGATTTATATGACACATGGAATGACTGTATTGGACATATTTGAAGTTGAGAAAATTGTTTCACAGTACATGGTTGTGGTTTTTCTTTACCTTCTTATATTTTTATAAATTTTTCTACCATAAAAAGGCATCATTCTTTTCTTAGAAAACAGAAGTTTACATGAAACTTACAGAAAAGAAGGACTGTTTAGAAAGCAAACCAGGCTCTGGGTCAACATAGGATCTCACCCTACCTATGCCCCAGCACCACTGATGCATCTTTCTCTCTTACTCTCTGTCTCTGTCACTTCCTCCATCCCTCTCTTGTCCCCTAGCTTCTCTCCTTGACCGCTGTAGTGCTGCATAGTTGAGCAGTTCAGCATAAAATGTTCTCAACTCCTTGATAAACTGTCTACAGTTTAGGAAGTGTAAAGAAGTATACATTTTATTTATTTATTTATTTATTTTGCGGCACCGGGGATTGAACTCACAACTTCTCACCTGCCAGACAGGTGCTTAAGCCACTGAACCAAACTCCTGGCCCTAGTTTTTTGAGGCACGGTCGCACTATGTAGCTCAGGTCAGCCTTGTGCTCATGTTGTAGCCCAAGCCGGCCTCGAACTCACAATGCTCCACCTACCTCAGCCTCCCAAGTGTTGGGATTAAAGGCGTGTGCCACCACACCCGGCTAAGAAGTATACATTTATAAGAAAGAGAACCATGGGACAGGAAAATTTTCTCTTTATTTGGGTCAAAAACATCCAGAATTTTTCACTTCCTTGGGTACAAGAAGACTTCCCTCTGAGAATCATAGCTAACATCTGAACTCTGAGGAGCGTTCACACCGAGGGTACGGCCACAGTTTTAGAAATGATATTTCTCCTTTGACTTGTTGCCCTATATTTATTTCTGTAAGATTTCCAGCTCAGTAATGAATATATGCTTGTTTCACTAATTATCTTAGAAATCAAATTGTATTTCTTCTTCGGGAACAAGTTTCAATACATTCTGAGGTCACAATTCCAATGAAAGCAAAATTACTTGATTAAAAACATTTTAGCTTCAAGAATAGAAGTTTAAAATTAATTACACTCTGAGTTAACATGTACATATTTACAGCATGCAGCATTGGGCTCTCAACTTAAGTGATAGCAAATTATTTGAGTTCTGCTGCCGACGTTTCCTATTCTTTCTTGCATTTATTTAAAACCCCTTCCGTGTTCCTAAGATAGCACCACTCTGTCGTGCAGCAAGAATGCTGTGCCGTTTCTTGTCACTTCTACTTTCTCATCTAGAATTAATGTAAAGGAGCGCCAGGCAGCCCAGGTCTCCCCGATGGGACCGCATGACCTCCCCGCCGACGCCATGTCGCCTGCCTTGGTGGAAGGCTGAGCTCTCCCTCTGTTCCGAGATGGTCCCCGGGTTGTGGAGTCTGAGCTGTGCTCTTCTGGGCTGGGCTGGAGTTTGTATTTGAATGGAGTCAATGCCAGTCCTTTCTACTTCTGGTCCTTTAAACAGTCAGCTCCTCTAGGTACCTCACTGACACGATTCTCAATGCTTTGAGCCCACCAGACCACTTTGTGGCTATTGCTAGACCTGTGATTCCTATCGCGTCTATTTCCCACATCTCGCTTTGTGTGCCAATTCCGATCCTCTGGAGTTTAGGATTTAGCATTTACATTTGGTCATGAGTCAAATGCCAGAAGGCCTTCCCCCAAAACGGTAATGTAAATAAGTGCGGAAGCCGCAGCTTTGCAGCTAAAGCCCCCTCCCCTTCCTTCCGCGCCCTCCCCTCCCCCAAGGCAGGTACGGTGGTTCATCACCCCGGATCGCTCGTGGGGCCTGAGCGCCCTCACTGCACCTTCTCGGCGGTGCTATTCCAGCATCGCTAGTTTCCATGGAGGTGCTGCCTGAGATGAACTCAACCTATGGCTTCTGGATGGATCCCTCGGGCGTTTCTGAGCTTCGAGCCGTGGCGAGGGTAACGCCCTCGGCAGTCTTCAGAGCCCAGTCCCAGCACAGGCTCTCTGTGGGTGTCCCAGGCCTTCCCACCCAGTGGGTGTCTCTCATTAGTCAAACCTAAGACAAGCGCTTCCAGATCACAGATCCTTGACTCTAGTGCTACCTCAGTGCTTCAGACCATGACTCCTCATAGGACGCTCAGCGACCAAGGCGTGCACCTGTTCGCCCCCCAATCCAAGCAGCTTTCACTGTTAATGGGGAAGCAGGTCAGCCACATATTGTGCTGGCATCACGGGGCTGCAAACCCAGTCAGTGCCTTCGGAGGGGAAGCGTCCACCGGAGGGCTCGTAAACCATTGCCAAACGGTGCAGGGAGCCGCGTGCCTTACAGCTGGCAGTGGAGTGCTGTGAACTCCAGGGAGGGGTAATGCTGACTGCTGCTTCACCTTTCTCACCCTCAGCTTCCTCAGCGATGAAGACAGGGGGACCGGTGTCACAGACCGAGGACCGCGGCGAGGGTTCGGCGGAGATGAGACCGTGGAGACCCAGACTCAGGGTGTGTGGGCCCTGCAAAGCCCGCCCCCTGTGTGAGGGAGGAGAGGAGCAGAGTGAGAGGAGCTCCTGTCCCCTGGCCACCCCAGGAGCCGACTCTGCTCCTCCTCTGTTGCTGCTATTTTCTTTCAGAAGCACCAGTGGGTTCAGGGAGAGAAGGCAGAAAGGAAGATGGCAAGGGGGAACGAGAGGAGGGGGCAGAAGGCAACTTGCCGTGGACAAAGAACAGAGAAGATGCTTTAACAGAACTTCTTTTTCAATAGTCAAGGTGTCACAGCTGAGGGAGAAATTTCTGGAAGGGGTTCTGAGTTTGGAACATTGGAAGAGCTGGCTTTGCCAGGTGTGGTGGCTTTAGAATTGGATGTTTCCCAGACTCCAAGGGCCCCTCAGTGACCACTCACCTCACCCCATGGTTACGGTGACCAGATGCTCCCCAAGACCTTGGATCATCAAGGGCACTTCTGTGTCAATGCCCTTGAACTGAACCAGCTCTGTGTGAAGCTCCCAGACCCGCTGGCTCCCTGGTGGCCCCGCATACCTGCAAAGACGAGGGGAAGACCCAGTGCCTTGGAAACCAGCATGGTGGCTGTAAATCACAGCCACTGGTAAGCCAGGATTAAAACCCTCAGGGCTTGCATTTAATTTACCTAGGCTGAGACCTTGGCCTGGGCCATTTAAAAAGTTCCTCTGGTGTTCCTTAATGTGCAGTGGGGGTCATGCATCACTAATTTAATTGATTGCGTTTTGAGAGAGAAACCTCAGCCACGATTTGCCTATTAAATCTAACATACGTATAAAAAAAGAAGCACTGAAGAAAATTAAAGGAGGCAAAACGGTTCTTACTTGTTGAGAAAAAAGTTTGTCTTTTAAAATAATAAAGCCAGAAAAGTAGCACTGATGATCAAAACTTCATAAATAGACAGTCTTTGTCAGAAGGCTGGGCTCAGTATTTGGGGCACTGTATAAAGATAGAGAGGCTCCAAGGATTTGAAACTAGTCCCAGGGTTAGAAATTTGAAGGATTTGTGTTGAATTATGAAATAAAAACATTGTCTAAGTTTAGCAAAAGTAATTTCCCAACGAGTTATTGCTCAATATTATCTTTACACATTAAATCTTGTCCTCCTGAAAGAGAAATGGAAGAGCTTTGTAGATTTTTCATGTATCAGGCAGGCTCTGGATCTACACAGGGGCAGAACAGCTCAGCCCCGCCTTAGAAGGAGAGGCAGGTCATCTGCTGACTTCAGCTCGCCGGAGTGCGGAAGAGCAAACCAAGGGCCGGAGTGGAAATCACCGTCGAAGGACACAACACTGAGGTGCTGCTGCGAGCCTCGACTGCGCTTCTCTGCGTTGCTGAGTTAAGTACTTAATGATACCTGAGTGTCTATTTTGTGCTGGATTCAAGAAGAAGCTGTCTTATTTACACTTCTCTTGTTGCCGAGATACAATACTCAGCACTCAAAATTAAGGAAGGAAAGTTTATTTAGCTCACAGTGTGTGGAGGTTTTAGTCAGTCATCAGCTGGCTCCAAGGCAGGGTGGCATGGCTCAGGGGAAACCGTTCAAGGCAGCAGAAGACAGCAAAAGCAGCAAGAGTGAGAAGTGGGGAGAACAAACCTCTTCTCCTCCCTTATATGATAAGCAGGTTGCCCACCCAAGTGTGGGTGTAACCCTCACACCACCTCTGGGCCCTCCTCCTGCACAGGCTGAGGATGTTTGCAAAGTAAGGACCCTGACTGAGTAGTTTGTTAAACTTCTGATTCTCAAGTTGACATAATATATCAAGCATTACAAAGCCCTTAATTGAAACAGGATAAGATAGGAACTTAGGCACAAGGAGAGAAAACAATTCAGGTAGGAACCATCAGCATAGCCACAAGTCTTATGCTGGTTGTGACAGGTGCCGTACCCGGGCAGGGCCAATGGCAGGGTTAGCGATGCTGAGTCCCCTGGTTGCTGACCAATTAGGTGGCATCAGCCAATACCAGCTGTTTCGAGGACAGTGGAGCAGATTCCTTGTACAGGCAGGAGGCACTTCCGACTCTCACCTGAAGAAATTGTCTGTTCCCCGGGGCGAGAAACAGCAGAACGACAGACAGCCGCCAGAAGACAAGCAGGGGCAGCACAGTGCACCCGTTCAGATAGGCAGCAGGTGCTTTGCAAAGTGTAAACGAGTATCCTCTGAGCGCACTGTGCTTATACTGAAGTCAGCATTTGCTGTGGGTCCAAAGTTCATCTGTAACTATAAGATTTTAGATACACAGCAAAGCAAAGTTGTCTTCTTTTCTTTTTTTCCCCTAAATTTGGCAATTTGGCCCTTTCTGGGACCCCCTTCTCCCGTCACCTGCCCTTGTTTCCTCTCTTCGTGTTCAGGCGGAGTCAGCACGTGGCAGCACTATTGCGCATTCATATCGCCCCTCCCCGTTTCATTGCAGAGGGCGCAGGGCCCTGGAGCCCCATACACGCCGGCCAGCGGGGGAGCCGATGGAGTAGATGACCAATGCATGCCAGGTGTGGAGCCCGGAGGGCGCTGAGTCAGAGCGCACTTTCCTGCTCCGAGGGAAGTGATTCTGCGTGTGTGGCCAGTACTGGTGTGAGAGGAGTGGATCGCCGGGGCTGCCCGAGCCTTGCTGTCTAGGGTCACCCTCTCTCCGGCTTCCTAAAAGCACAGTAGAACAGTGTGCGGTGTCACCCACTCCACGGTGGGCCCGGGGCTGGGCCATCGGGCCAGTGGAGCCTAGACTCACGTCTGGCAGCAGGTCCCTCTCCAGCTGGCCCGGAGATGGCCCAGGCTCTGTGCCTTCTGCACCCCAAAGGCACACACCATTGAGTCAACTACCGTGGCGGGTGGTGAGCGCACCATTTCCTTGATTTTTGTTCTTGCTGTGTGAAAATGTCAGAAATTGATAATGTTTTAGAAAAGGGAACTGGAGACCAAAAAAACAGAATACCTGTAACCCTGAGTGCTGACTTACTCCTGTTGTCACGAGCAATTCATGATTCAGCTGCCCTGGGTCCTTCCCCACCCCCGCCCTGGAAAACCCATGTGGTGTCTCCATTTCTGATTTCCGCTGAGCAGTTCTGGCTTCTCCCCTTGTGAGCGCAAGTCCAGGCCCCTGAGAGCATTAACTGGGGGAAGGATGGAAACGCGAGTGCCCGATGCCAAGGTGCCGAGGCTCGTGCAGTTGGTATCAAGCAGAACCCAGAACTCAGTTCCGCAGATGTTTATGTGGCCACTGACCCACCTCAGCAGTGACGGCCTCTGCCCCTCCTCTCCTGGGGGGGCACTTGTTGTAAAAGTGGGAAAGCGTTCGGAAGCTCTTCTGACCCGCTCCCAGGTGCAGACCTTCTGTGGGACTGTGCGGAGGTCGCAGTCCCCTGCTCCGCCTTCTGGACGTCCCAGATCTGGTGGCTGGTTCCACCCCTTTCCTCCTGCTTACCTTGCCATGTGGGAGAACACCAGGAAGTGAGCGACCCTGCAACAGGGGAGCCCTGTGAGGCAGGGAACCCTGCCTGCGGGCAGACGGGAGGGGGAGCCTTCGGTGCTCAGCCGGTCACAGGCCTCTGCCCCCCGTCACGTTGCACCCTAGCCGTGGGCACTGCAGTCTAAGAACGGAGCGTCAATAATTAAAGTTACAATCACGGCGGAAGCTTCCGTTAGTTATTTTCCTCCAACCCTGACATTTTATGAGTCAACAAAGCCAAAGCCATCAATATGAAGCAGATTATTTTTAGAAGTTTCTTAACCAGTGTGCTCTAACTTTAAATTAAACATTGACGTTGGTTATTATTAAAATTCTGAAAATTCTGGGCAGAGAGGAGTCCACATTAGTACAGTGAACACTGCACTTTCATTGCCTTGTTTTGAAAAACATCGACTCACTTGCTGCTCCCACCAAATGAAACTGAGTGGAACTAATGCATCTTGGATTTCCTAAGGATTAGGTGTTCAAGGTCAGAGCCTGAACGTGTGGGTGCAGTGTGCTTGGTTGGATATTATTGCGATTTCAACCTTTTTAGATTTGCATTATCTTAGCGCTGACATTATCGTATTATCCTTTGGTTCTGTGAAGTTTGTGTCATTCTCTGATCATCGACACCAAAAATATGGCATTGCCATTTTTCATATAAATGATCTCCTTGTCTTTGAGATTCATGCTTTGTCTCCAGAGGCATAACTAGGACAGTCTCTGTAGCATGAAAGTAGGGTTGAGAATCAATTGTGCTGGTGTGATGCAGTGGGGAGAACTTGGGTTTTGGAGTCAAGAGACCTGGTTTCTCTCACTTACTGTCCTTGGGTAAATTATTTATTATATTTAGAGATACACTACTTTTAGTAAATAATGTAGGATATAAGGTTTCTTTTATTTGGAGGCATCTGAGCTGGAGTAGTGACCTGGAGACCGAGTCTTCCCCGCTTGGAGAGATGTGTCCAGAGTCCCCGTAAACCAAGGCTGGGCTCTACACCAACCCAGGGCCATTTGTTTTAACTCTTGAGCCTCTACTAAGATTTTCCCAAGGAAACAAAGCTATCCCACTGTTAAGAGAGTTGGAAAACCACTAGGAAATATACTTCCCAACCTTTTTGGTTCTAAAATTCTACCTGAGATGCTCAATTACTGTTGGCAGTGTTTCATCTAGATATTCACAATTAACTGTTAAGCACAACATTTTGAACTAGCTCAGTGAAAACACCCAGATCTCCCAGGGTGCTGGCGCCCTCGTATCCACGTGGTGAGGGCAGTGAGGTTAGACGTGGGCCAGGTGGCCCCTGCAGGTCCTGCCTTGGTCCTTCTTGTGAGGGCTGAGCAATTCACTTCACCTCTCTGCGATCACGGCTCTGAACCCACTGGGGCATTCAAGGATTGAATGAATTCATGTGCAGAAACCCCTGATCACAGTGCCCAACATGCACGTGCTGAGCAAATACTAGCTCTCATCCTTGGTTCACTTATCCATCAACGACCTACTGCACACCTATTGGGTGCCTGTCATGGCGACAGTTTGAGTATAGTCTGCGTATGACCCTGGGGCTCATGCATTGGAAGCTCGGTCCCCAGTGTGAAATGCTAAGAGGTGGGGTGTTATGTGAGGTCCTTGGTCACCCAGAGTGTGACTGAGGAAGGAACTGACACCATCTCTTGGGACTGTGGGGGCATCATCTGTCTTGTGTCATGCCATGTGACCACCCCCTCTTGCATACATTTGTGGCACCGTGATGTCACCAGCTATTGGGTCCTTGCTGTAGCCCAGGCTATGTCACTGCCATGCCCGTGAACCTTGAGAACTGAAAGCCGAATAAACTTCTTTCCTTTCAAAGTTACACAGCCTCAGATATCTCATTCTAATAACCAAGATGAACTAATACTATTGCCGAGTTAACTTCTAGAGATTCCTGTGATGGCTTAGTTACTTTTCTTATTGCTAAGACGAAATACCTCACACTCAAAGTTAAAGGAGGGAAAGTATATTTGGCCCACAGTTTGTAGAAGGTTTATTTCATTGTTGGCTGGCTGCAAGGAAAGGTGGGGAGGGGGTAGAGGGGCATCGCAGAGGGCAGCAAACAGCAAGCGACGAGCAGCGGCCCTTTCTGTCCCTCATGAGTATGTTCCCCACCCTTATGACAGGTAGCGCTCACACCCAGGGTGGGGAAGCCGTCATCCTACCACCACACCATGAGTCTATCCTAGTGTCTGGCCTAAGGCTCAGAGGTAGGTGCATGTGCAGGCAGAAGGAAGAATTGATGCAGAAGGGACAACTCTCCAAACAGCTTTGGAGGCGCTTTTGGTACGTTAGAAGGGTTGAGAGAGGAGTTGGGGGATGACAGCGGGGGAAAGGCAGGCAGGACCTACTGGCTTGGATCTTTAAGCCCTGGTTTCCAGCAGACCCTTTTGATTGGTCAGATCTCCCTTGAAATGGATTCTGAGCTTGCTGGTAAAGATGTGGCCCCCACATTCTCCAGCCCTCTTTGCCTCATTGTGCCCTTTCCCACGCACTGGAGAGGTTATGATGCATATATATCTATAACGCAGATCCTCCTGCCAAGTCCAGGCCTGAGAGTTTACGTTTGCGGATATGTTTCAGTGCTATGTAAAACTCAGGGATTTCAGATGTTTTGTAAAAGGCAAATCCCTTAGGAGGAAAAAAAAAAAAAAAAAAAAAAAGGAGTAGGATAAAACCTAAAAGACCCATTATCATTTCTAAAAACATTTAAACCCAAACAAACCTCAGTTTTACAAGCCAAGTGGGGTCCTCAAACCAGAACCTCTGTGGTCTGCAGGGCAAAAGGCAGGTACAATCCAGACCTTTAAGAGACTATGCTGGAAAGAGGGGAGAAAAGGAAAAATATATTTGTGGATTAAAAATATGTTCAGAAATATGCCCTTTCCAGCAGGGCTTTCTCTCCATTGGACTCTCCCTTTCTTTCCTCATGTGGCCCCTGAGATTGCTCAGATATTCTAGATGCTGGGGCAAGGGTCAAACTTTTTTTAGTGTTGTTTGATCACTGGGTGTCGTTATCGATTGTGGTGCAGACAGACTCTTGGGAAGACACCGAAAAATAGGTGGGGAGCAGGTCAGTGAAAACCAGAGGGAGTTGCAGGTGAGTGTCCCCGTGGTGACTGGAGCCAGCTCTGATCCGACAGGTTCCCCCAGGACGGGGATCGTGACACCTGCTGCTCCTCACGGCCGCCAGAGACCTCTGCAGGCACAGGGTCAGAGCCGTGCTGGACAGCAGGAGGCTCTCTGACTGCTGAGCACATGCGATCCCTTATTAACTCTTACCAATTGGCCAGCACTGTCCAAAATAACTCTCAGTGACCACTGCATACGTGACCAGACATCAGTGTGAGTTACAGCCTCTCAGCCTGGAGAACGTGTAAAATGACCACAAAGAAAGACACTTCTGGGACTTTCAGGGTCAGGAACTATAAATGCAGGGGACTTTTAACAGCTTCAGTCTGGTCTGGGCACCCGGGCTAGACCAGCAGTCATGTGGGGAAGGTCGGCCTGCGTCTGACTCCGACAGTCTGCTAAACTGCAATCTACCTTTTCTGATGTGTGGTATTCTGGGTAAAGCAATTGTCTTTTAGTTGAAGTGATAAATTTTTAGGTTTGTTTGTTTAAAGAGCAGGTGCTTGGGACTGCTACTTTTTGTTTGTGGCAAACCATAATGTAAACCAGTGCGGTCTGGGTGGGAAGAAATGATCAAATCCCGAGAGGCCAGAGACCCACGACGAAGCAGCCCCTGGGATGGCTGTGAGCAGAGGTTCCGGGAACTCAGCAGCAGGGCCGGGGCTGCGGGTCAGGACTGTCAGACCGCACACGGTTCTCTTACTCCTGGGCTGCCCTGCCCCATTCTGATTGGATTCCAGAGCTCTGGTTGACCTCAATAGCACCCAGTCAAACCACTTCATTTTAAAGACGGGGGACTCGGGCTAAGAAATCTCTATTTACCTGAATGACAGCCTCAGGTCCTCAAATGCCTGGTCCACATCTGCCTGGACGGATCTAGCGGCTTTGGCCAACAGGCGGCTTAAAAGCAGTGGATAAGATCTCCACACTGGTTTCTCCTCTGCTTTTCATGCCTATCTGGTCTCTCCAAATAGATTTGATCCTGTGAATGATTTGTGAGCAGTGTTTTTTGAATGCTTTCAATGTATTCTTTGCTTTCACTTTTCAGGGACTTTTTCCCAGAAAGCCCAAGGGCTGCATCTATCATATGTCTCCATAGAAGCAAAAAGAAAAGAAAAAGAAGAAAAGGCATTAGCCTCTCTAGCACACTGATGAGTTCTCAAAGGCACAACAAAACAATAGTCGTCAAGCCCACATTTGAGAGAAGCTAATGTCCTATATTTAAACTTCCCTTATCCCCACCATCCTGCCTGCTAATGTAGTAAGAGCCTGAGACAGGAGCCTTGGCTATGGGATTTCAGTGCTGGACTCTGAGTATGCAGGAAAAGCAGAGCGGGAATTCATTGGCTGGGGGATTCTGGGTGGCGGTGGCAGACAGGCAACTCTGTGCTCCTCCCTTCCTTCTTTGGAATAATATTTTAGAGAGAGGAAGGACTTTCTAGGATTCAAAAGAATGCCCAGAGCTGAGAGGATTTTTGCACTTTTTTTTCCTGTTTAGAATTCGGGAAGGTGACTTCCTCAGAAGTTATCTAATCCACTTGAAACTTGGCATCACGGTGTGGTTAAGCAGAAGGGATGTCTGTGTGAAGGCCTCCTCTCCACCTCTATTCTCTGTGGAGAATACGCCACAGAGTCTGCCTCCCTGTGCCTTATAGTTCATCTTTCATTTTGCTCTTTAAAGTATCTATATGTTGGGCTTCTCATATAAGGGAAATCATGAGATATTTATTTATGTTATGTCTGCTTTATTTCACTTAGTATTATGGTCTCAAGGTGTGTCCACTCTCCCACAAATCACTCAGGTTTGTCCTTCTTTATGGCAGAGTAGTACTCCATTGTGGATATTGGTCACATTTTCCTTATCCCCGAATCTGTTGATGGACATGTAAGTCATTTGCAAGATTTAGCTATTATGCTTTTTCTAAAAGGGGCAGTTGTCATTCATTTTAAACTTATGATTGCCTAAAGAAATATGGCCAACGGACTCATTCACAGCAGATCTCACTTCAGAACTCTGTATTTTCGTGTATGACATTCTGAGTTCAAAATATTATAGGCAATTCGATATTTAAAGGAAATTACAGACTACCAAAAATAACCCTGTAGGTCAAACATGCCCTCACCAGCCAATGGTTTGCACTTCCTTAACTAGTCCCCTGGTAAGCTTACCTAGCTAGTTGGGGACCACTAATCTGTAAAGCACCCTCTGCAATTCTTAGTCACAGAGTGGCCAGGCCAGTGCGTGACGGATGCTGATCAGGAGAACCAGCGTAGTGAGCCTGAGTGACCAAGCTGAAATGATTGTCACCTCGGGGCATGCACTCGCCGGGGCAGGGCTGTATGCACGCGTTCTGATTTTGAACTCACTCAAGTGTTTAATCAGCCACAGAGCAATTTTTGCTGGCAAAGCTGCTTGGACACCACGTGCACCGAGGTGCTCATTCTCTGCCCGTTTGGAGCTGGCACCCCTCGCTGGTGACCTGCAGTTCAGCTCGTGCCCCACCAACAGTCCCATGGCGGGACATGCGCTCATCACAAGGTGACAAAGGACAGGGCCCCTTCTGGCGCCAGGTGGATCTGGGCACCCAGCCTTCTGGGTGTGACAAGCTCCAGACCTGTGGAAAGCCGTCCTGCTGTGGCTTCCTCTGGAAACCCGAGCTGGGGTTTCTGAGGGAGCTAGCAGGGCTTCTTACCTGGAGCCTCAGGTACATTTTTCTTGAGCAAACATCTGTCGCATTCAGGGAACTTTCAAATATTTCGAGTATTTTGCTGCTTCCAAAATATTTACATCTAACTTTTCCATCTGGAAAATCATCAGAGCATGGAAATAGCTCCTCTGCCCCAGACCTTCTTCTTCAAGCAGCGTTCAAAGCAAAGATTTACTCACCCATACACACAGGTCATCCTTTCCTACTGCCTTTGTTTACCTGATTGCTTTTTCCTGTTGCTGCCTCACCAATTTCTGCTTCTGATGCAAGCAGGGACTGGTGGTGAATGCCTGCAATCCCAGCTACATGGGAAGCTGAGGAAGGAGGATCTTAAATTCAAGAACAGCTTGGTCCACATAGCAAGGACGAGTCTAAAAAACAATAAAAAAGAAAGACAGAAAGTGCTGGAGTGGCCTGAAACACTGGGTTCAGTTCCCCAGTACTGTGAAAACCATACAATCTATGAAGCATCTTCCAGGCCTGACAAGATGTTTTAATCTCTCTGAAAACACTTTCTCTGTAGTTTTCTAATGATGCTATATTCTCTCCTTTAATTGTGTGCGTCTGTGCATATGTGCGTCTGATATTTCTTTATAGAAGACTGAACTCTGTGAGGGAAGCAGGGATGATAGCTTTCTCATCTGGCGGTCACTGGCACTTGGGGGCCCATGTGCAGTAGTTTGCTTAGTAGCTGCTGACCTGAATTTGGCTGTCAGGCTGGATCTCTAAGTCACCTGCTAGGTCCGTGGTCTAGACAGAGCTGCCCCACCATGTAGCGATGACAGGCTGGCTGTCATGTGCTCCTAGGTGTTCCTTGGAGAGACGCTGGGAAGGGGAAGAGTGGGCACATCTGCTCTGCTCACCAGCAGCGGCGCAGCCCTGACGGTTGAGGAAGTGACACTCTCCAGCTGGACAGCACCCTCACCCTACATTTCTGGAAGGGCCTGCACCTTGCTCCTCACACCCAAGCTCACCCAACCTGCACACTTAATCTTGATTGCGGCTTTCTGAGTTTAGCGATATGAATGAAAGAAATGGGTAACGTGAGTTTCTGGCCTGCGATCTTCCCGGACTCTGCCCTCCAGGCAGAGGGTCTCCCTCCCTGCTGGTCCCCTTACCAGATGGGCAGTGTGCTCTGCCTCGCTCTGACCTGGTCCTTCCCATTTCCTGTGATTTGATGAAATGACCACGCACTTTGAAGTTAGACAAACTGGACTTTGGAGTCCAGCATTGCCACCTGTTAGCCTTGTAAGTGGAAGTTGTCATTTAATTACATATAGTACAAGATAAATAATACCTGCTTTCTCCATATGACCATAAACACAACAAGGAATCACACTGTAAACAGTGCAAGACAAGCACTCAGTGAATAGCAGCTGCTCTTCATGTTTTACCTGGAAAGGATTCTTTCTTCATGTCATTTCTTTTAATTTTAAAGAGGAAGAAAAACTCAATAAGAACAATGATACAGAATTTCAAAACAAGATAATAGGAAATTAACAATGGTGAATATATTGCGTATTGTTATCTTCAGAGAAGTCATTCAGATTGCAAGACCCAAGCAGGAAAGATTGATCGAACAATATAGGCACAAATCATTCTTTTCAATGAACTAAAATAAATTAATAGTATAATTATCTTAGCTATCTTGTATGTATGGACACACATTCCCTTTTCAATACTAACATGAACTGAGCTCGTGGTTTGTATCTTGCTGGTGATGGCTGGGGTGAGGTCTCCATTTGATTGGCTTTGGGATTCCCCCAGAGCACGGGTGGAGCTCTCTTCTGGGTGTGTCCAGGTGGCTCAGGAAGCATGGCCTTAGCGGCTCTGTCTGGTCCCTGCCCCCTCTCTCTAGTACTGCCCTCCACCCCAGCCACACGATCTTCATGAACCAAGCAGTTTAGTTCCTCCTCACCCTTAGGCCATGGTATCTCTGCCTTGGAGCCAGCAGACCATGGACGAAAGTATGGTTTTTATTCTCTGTCTCCTGTCAAGAGAATCGAAGGTCCGTGAAGGCCAGGGTCTTGGCATTTTTGCAGTTCTGAATTTGGGTATATAATAGCTACCTGAAAGTATTTGTCCCATAAACGAAAGATGGCATGAATGTGTTCCTCTGTCATCTCTGTTTTGAAGTTTATCTACACTGTGACTTTTAACCATTGTTCTGCTCTTATCCAGTCACTCATGGGGCATTTGCTGGAATGTACTATTATGGCCCAGGTGACAACATGACTAGAGAAACAGAGACAATTACATGGTGAGCACCAGGAGACTTCATTTGGTATAGACTGATGTTCCGATGCCTCTCCGAGGTCTCTTTTTACCTTACTTCCCTTGGTGACCACCAGAAAATCGGCTGTCACTCAAACTCTTACAAGGCCTCATGGGCTCTGGTCTCGCTAATCATCAGGTGGCCTCTGCGACATGGAGAGAGACTGACCTGGGAATGAGGTACCCTGGCTCCTTTGTTCTGCAATCAACAGAAGCCCAGGGGTTCTTTTTAGCCCATGAGAAGTTCATCCAGATGAGGTAAGGAGCACTGTTTGAATATGCCCCACGTGCTGGACCTGGCTGCCCAATCAAGTGGGCCGGCGTCTGCCCGTGGCAGGGAGTGTCCCCTTGGCCCGCACCTCGCGCGCACTGAGGGCAGGGGAGCCGGCTCCATGCTCTCGCTCACTTTCGTGTCCCCTTCCCTTTTTGTGACTACCTGACATCTCCACCTGATTGATGGCAGTTGATACCTGTTTTGAAATTCTGACACTATGTTGGTTTAGAAAGCTTCGCAGTGTTAAAATCAGGCTGCAGCTCTGGCTAGTTCATGCCATCACTTTGCCACAAGTTTGAAGGTTTGTGAAATGCAGAATAAATCCCTTAGAACCAGAAGGGCGTAGACTCTTGGCTTATGAGTAAAGATCAGGTGTTCTACTTTTAGAGGAACTGTGAGTGGCCTAAGCTTTTTGATCAGAATATGTGTGAACTCCAGGAACCAGGGCAGTACTACCGCAAAGTCATTGTGCTGTTGGTGTTTGAGGAGTGAGGTCTTTCTAACTAGTCCAATACCTGCCCTGTCCCAAAACTAGTTTAAGATTAAACCATCTTCCACTTTCTCCATGGAGTCGGTTTCTTACAGCTCTTATAAAATAAATTAAGATCACGGCGTAGACTGCATTAGGTTTTTGGATGGTAATTTTTGTCTTCTATCCCAGAAGCAGAATGATAAGAAGGGGAGCTCAGGGCAGGAAAGCAGGGCTTTGTTTCTGTTCCTGTGTGGGCCGTCCGCCGTCCGCCATCCGCCGTCTGCCGAGTGTGTGAACTTGTCTAAGTTATTTGACCTCTGGAGGCTTCTGTGTATTTGTAAATTGAAGGACTCAGATCAGATCTCCTAGGTGTCCCGGCCCCGCAGGGAGAACGGATGGGGGTCTCGGTGCCTTCCAGCTGTCTCCTCCACAGTGAATTAAACCCCTTCTTCATCTCCACTTCATTCCTCTATTCTAGGCTGTAGATTTTGCTGCCACTATTTTTACCCCTTCTTCTTGACCTAAGTAGTAAAAGAGTTTCTATGACAATGGAGTAATTTTCCAGGGTGGCCACATTCAATTTGCGTAAGTAGATATTAGGGCGGCAACGCATTTTCATTAGCTCTGAGGCCCCGAGCAGACCGGAGCTTCAGGTTAAGCCCGTGGAAACCTGGGTCTGCTGACTGTGTAGAGATGATATTTTCCTTACAGGGCCTGTGCCTTCGTCTCTTGGACTTAGTAAGCACCAAAAGTAATTACCAAGGGAAATTTTAAGGAGATATACTACTTTAGCTAACAAAAAGAGAAATGGAATACAAACTTTGAGCACGGGGCTGGATACCATAAATCAGAAAGTAAATAGCCAAGATATTAAAAAGTATGTTTTGCATCTGTTTGTTTATTTTCTTTTTATTTGAAAGAGGGAAATAGACCTTTATCTAAATTAAAGCTTAAATTCCCAAAGGCAGCGTATTAAGCAGATGGAAATCATATGTGGCTAATATTCACCAGCGAACAAGTAGAACAAATTTGGTCATGGAGTGAAATGTTGATTCTGATTAATATTTGTAAGAGTCATAAAAATAAAAATTAATACTTATGATAAAGCACAGCAGTGAACCTGTTTGGAAAGCGTTCTCCGTGTCAGGCTTCCAACAAGACATGGGATATGTGTATTTCCAACTTCACAGAGAAGAGAAATGGAGGTTTAGAGAGGTCAGTTATTTATTGTGGGAAGGTGAAGAGCAAATTTGGAGTTATCTCACTTACTGCTCCTGCACTTAACCCTCTACCGTGCGGTGCTGGTGCCCACAGAGGATGATGCAGGGAGAACCCGCAAGTCTCAGGGTGCATAATCCCTGCCTGCCCCGAGTCCTGAGTCTGTGCTAAGCGTGGGTCTGTAAGTCGGACAGGCTGGCATAGCGCTGGGTAATGACTCGGGGTGGTTTCGTGAGAGACTCTGACGGATTCCACAGGTGGCTGGCTGTGTGCCACAGACTCATAGAGTTTTTTCCACACTCATGGGGAACCCAGGAAGGTGACTTCTTGTCAAGATTTTAAAGGAACAGAATGAAAGGCAGATGATAGAAAACAGAGAGCGATCTTTCGTAAATGGGAAGAGGAATAAGAGACAGAGGGAGAGGGAGCAAAGAAGGGGAGGGGGATGAAAAAGGGGATGAACACGTGTTTTGTCCACGCACCAGCTCCCCGTGAGGAATGTAATGATGTCCTGCAAATATATGCTAAAACAAAAAAATAAAAACACATGAAAAGAGGCGCACACACTCTCGCACCCCTCCATTCAGGGCAAGGGCCATGCGCAGAGCGTTGTGAAGGTGCACTCTACAGGTTTCCCAAGTCCACCTGTGGGTTCTGGATTCCTGCTGAATGTTGCACACGAGAGGACATCAGAGGCCTCCTGAGGTGGGCGCCGGCGATCGCCCCCCGGTGCAGGCCAGGCTGAGGTAATGACGTCTGCACCGTTGGCCTCTTTCTGGGGTGGGAGATGTCACATGGGACCTGAGGACCCGGGATGGAGTCGGGGAGCTGTGCACGCACTCCTATACCACTTCCTTCAGAGAGCTGTTTAACTCCCTATTTCTGTTTCTTCCACATCAACAGGGAAGTGATTTCTAGCGAAGCAGCAAAACAGACACTGGTGGCCGGAGGGGCAGAGCAGCCTGAAGTCTGGCTGCATGGAGGCCCGTGAGGCCTGTGCCCAGAGAAGTTGTAGGGGCACCAGAAATGCAGACTTCCGTTGAGTGGGGTGGCTGACTCGATGGTCTCCCCGATGTATACGCATTTCTCTTATCCCATGGTCGGTGTGCATACCGGCTGGGTCCTAATCAGCAAAAGCCAGTCGGCATGGCATTCATCCATCACCCTAAGTGCATAGCTGGGTCAAGGACAGGCTGAAACTGTGGGTCATAAACATTGCACAGGACCTGGCCAAGCCATTCAAGAACATAGGGTTGTTTTACCTATGAAGAGAGGAAAAGATTCCTCTTTACCTCTGAGTGATGTGTAGGTGTCAGTTCTGGGTATTCTGCAACCACGCGGGAAGACGGCTGAAGGCATTGCTATCATGTGTAGGAGAAAAAGGACAAGAGAACTGCAAAGAAGTGGAGCCAGAGCCCCAACCAACCATTTCCAATCCCCACCCCGCCGTTTAACGGCTAAACGGGATATCTCCTTTTGTTATTTAAATCAGTTGGCTTAGATTTCGAGTTTAATATGATTGGCGATGGAAAGCATGCTAAACAATATCACCCACTTACAATTCTTTAGCTGTCAGAGGGCAGGAACGCCGGGGTTTGGAGCATGCCTGTCCGTGGACCTGGCTGCCTGCTGAGTGTCGGCCAGGCCGCACCCCCAGCACGATGCCTCCAGCCCCGTCAGACTTCAGGCGGCGTTCGGCACAAGGCTGAGGTGGATGTGTAATCGGCAGTGATGTACAGTTCTACCCTGTGGCGCGCCGGGCTGGAGCCGCCTGGTTTTAAGTCCCTCCACAGTACACTGACACAAAGGGAAGGGCACAGACCTTTTTCTTTTCCCAGGAATCCCCAAGCAGAGAGGGGCAGATGCAGGCCTCCTCCACCTCTTACTCTGCCCTCCTTTAACACCGGGGCTGGCAAATTGTACCGTTAGCTGCACATGGCCTTCTGCCTTTTCTCTGTAACTAACTTTTTATTGGAACCCAGTGTTGTGTTTATTTTTGCGTTGCCGGTGGCTGCCTCGCCTTGTAGTTGCGGGGGTGAGCAGCTACGGCAGGGATCCTGTGGCGACACCGTGTCAAATGCATTCCGCGGCAGCCCTTTGCTCCAGGGCCTTTGGCAATCTTCATGGAGCCAGCAGGAATGATAGAGCACGGCGAGGTTACTACTGTTTCCCTAAGCCTTGGAACAGAGAAGACGCGTGCGGTTTTCTATCTCATTGACACAATGAGTCACAGCACCGCAGCAGAAGTGAGGGCTGCAAAATATACCCCGACCTAAGGAGATCGCTCCTGGAGGTGTTTCCACACCACAGGCTGTGGGGCGCACATTTTGGTGGATCTTGGCTTGTTCCTGGCACAAAGCCTCTGATTGGGAGCTGGAAAGAAACCATAGAAGTGATAATTAATTGACCGACTAATTCTTATTCAAGTGTGTCTTACGGTTTTAGAGAATTCATTGAGTACTTAAAAAGGAGAAAGGACTGAGACTCAGTCAAATAAGTGATGTCCCTTGTATAAACTTGTTTCATGCTTATCTGAATTTTGGTTTTCAGGAAGGCATCCAAGACTGACTGTGGAGGGGCCGGTGGACTGGAGAGGCAGAGGCTGTCTGGCTCCTTGATGTCAGCTGCTGGCTGTCACCAGGCAGCCTGGTGTGGAGATCGGAGAGCGAGCTTGTTCAGTGTAAGCCACCGGAGCTTAGACCGTGACAACTGGGGCTTTGTTGGGACGAAGATCCAGGCTCTGTGGGCCAGGCCACGGGGCTGGCGAGTGACGTGCGGGCGCCACCTGTCCCATCTCCTAATTGCACTCTAACGTCATTTCCTCTACTCCCTCGTATTTAGCCTTGAGAAACATACGGTTTAGTGGAGGCTATACACACAAAACAGTTTCCCAAAAACGCGCATTTCTCTAGGAGAAACACCCGGCGTTTAACCCACACCTGGTGTGAGTTTAGGGTGCTCGTCATGAGGGGGAGTTTAGGGTGCCTGTCGTGGCTTCCTGGACATGCCAGTGCCTGAGTTACATATTGACAAACACACGGGATTAGAGGGAGGGGCAGAAGGAGCAAGGGGCACGTCACCCAGGGAGGCAGAACGTCACAGCAAAGCCCACCTCTGCCCCAAGCAGAGCAGGTAGGGGGCGGAAGGACAGTTTCTGAAATTGCTGGAAAATACATTGCAAGAGGCAAAACATCAGCCCTTGAAGCTTAAGCCATACACAAGGATCAGATGGCCGAGGTCCACGCCGAGGAGCTCGGGGTCCTTCCTTCCAGTGATGAAGAAGCATCGGACCGATTTATCTCCCTACTGACTTTGGCAGATGGACCAGAGTTAGAGCACTTGGAAAAAAGGCCACTGGTTTGTTGAGAGAACAAGTGTGAGAAGGATTGTGTGAGATCCTACAGAGCCCACCGACCTGGTGGGCCATGCCCCCAAACTCAGGATTCCTCTAACCTCCACCCCATACCAGCATCCCCAGTTCTGACGTCATTCAGCGAAGCAGGGAAATTGCTCCAAGGTACTTAGTTTTCTTGAGATTATGAAAGGTAGGTTTTTATTTTAGGCCATCTGGCTTCTGCTTCTCTATTAAGCATTGTAATTTTTAGTTTCAAATACATTGCTCCTCAGTGTTCTGAGACCAGATTTTCCTACGAAGGGTGATGGGGGACGGGCGTCCATCCTGGATCTCTGGATAATTTGCTGCTTTTCTTCTTCCCTGTTTACCTTGAAAAATAATTTTGCTGTTGGTCCAGGCTCGATAGGTGGTGAAAGATACTTGGAGCTCTTAGAGGAGAAAGGATTCTTTTCCCTTTCTAGTGATGTCCCTTGTTTATAGCAAAGCTCTTCCCCCGTATCTCTCCTTGTTGCCGCTCTTTCCATCCCCAACTGTCACTGTCGTTTACTTTGGCAATAAATAATGAATGAAAGGCAAAGCGAGACAGCTTGCCACGGTTGCTGACAATCATCAGTCTGTGGGGAAATTGTTCGGAAACCTCAGAGATGAGATTCCGGTGGCTTCTCAGCCCACAAGTGTCGGCTGTGCTGGGAGGGAGGCTCTTCTGACAGCCTCCAGAGGGCAAGATGAGGCAGGGGCCTTGTTTTTTTTCTTTCTCTTCCAAGCTTCAAACTTGAGCAAACAATCTTTATTCAACCCACATGGAAAACTTGCAAACACAAACATATTCCTCCTCTTCTCCTATTAGTGGCAGGATGAAAAACAAACTTCAAATTAGTTAATGTTCTTGTAGTTAAGTGGTTTCCTATTGACTGGGAGGGAGTAGGTGGCGGCCAACTTGAGAGGGTCTTTCGCTGCCTGGCCGACTGCAGCAGTGAAACCATGATCACTCCGATTGCAGGCAAAAGTAAAAGAAAAGAAAAGAGGAGAAGAACCACCGGGGTGGTGCGGACCTCGCTTCTATCGTGTTCCATGTGGCGCACCTGCATGGAACTGTGAGAATCTAAGGCCAGCGTGGGAAGAGACCTTCCTGCCCTTTTCATGGTCCCTAAGGAGTTACACAGTGGCACTTTATGGGGTGCCTGGCGCCACCACAGAGTTTTATTGCTTGGCAAATTGAAAACCAGTTTTGAGCTTCCTCCCAAGTCCCCTGAGAAGAATGTCTGGTTCTCCAGCCATGAGGTTGCCACGGCATTGCTGTTGGGAGACACCACCCTTCTGTCCCACGGCAGAGAAGCCTGGGACGCCATTTTAGAAATGAGCCACGTGGGGCACTGAACAGGCCTTCCTGTCAGGGTCCAGCCGTCTCTTCACCATCCCTGCAGTCACGTTTGAAAAACACTCAACCGAACACTATCACGGTCCTTAGGAAAAACAAGAGGAGTATCAATATTGTGAATGGTTTGAGTATTGGGTCATATGTTAGAGGCAACCTTTGGTTTCATGCACTATCAGCATACAGGCCATTGTGATTTAATCCCAGAAAGACTTTCTCTAATACATCACCACACTCACTCTGAACATCACCAAGTCATCAGTTTGGAAAAGGTTTTAACTCTGGATTTGGGGGAGTCCATGGATGGGCCTCGCCTGACATATGACTAGTTATACAAACTTGCTGAAATACTAGGGAAAATTAATTTATGTCTTAAAATTAATTTTATTGGTAGGTTTTAGATATATATATATAATGACAGATTTTAGATATATATAATGACACAAGACAGGGGATTTATACTTGTACATAATATATGTTTTTTTTTTTTTTTTTTGTGGTACCGGGGATTGAACTCACTGAGCCGAACTCCTGGCCCTAGTTTTTGAGACAGGGTTGCACTCTGTACTTCAGGCCAGGCTTGCACTCACGTTGTAGCCCAAACCAGCCTTGAACTCACAACGCTCCACCTACCTCAGCCTCCTGAGTGCTCGGATTAAAGACGTGTGCCACCATGCCCGGCTCTGTACATAATATATCTTGATTCTTCTTTTTATTCCATTCCCTTCCTTTCAACCCCACCTTATTTACAAAAGCTTTGTTTCCATTTTTTCCTTCTATTCCCTTTTTTCCTTTTCATTTCTGTTTTTGTGAGTGCATGTATATGTGTATATGTGTGTGTGTGTGTGACTGCCTTTCTTTTAGGGAGGAGGTCCATTACTTTCCCTGGATCTCAAAGGACCTTTGGAAATTGTAAATATTAAGAACCACTAATAGAATATTGGAGTTGAGAGACTTCAGAAATATCTGGCCTGGGGCTTTGCAGGGTATTTTGCTATGGTCAGATACTGGCGCACATGTGATTCACCCGCAGTGCTTGTCCAAATGCAGATTCCCGACCCCTCCTCTGCAGGGGTTCATTTGGTAGACTTTAGAGTAGGGCCCAAGGGTTTTGCTTTTTAGTGACTCCAAAGACCATGAGCCACACGCGTGAGCCGAAGGTCATACATTGAATGCTCAGTGAAGTTAAGAGGTACGAGGAGCTGCACCGACCAGGGCAGGGTGTGGGTGGAAATCACAACCCCTTCACACCAGAGCACCTCACCTCTCTTCTGCGCCACACACTGGGCTTCCGCTGTCACATCCGCTTGGAACAACAGTGGGAGAGGTAACTTGGAAGTCGCTGGCACAATTCAGTATCTTCTTAATATGGGAGAAAAAGCAGAGGCCAAAGAAATAAAATGTCTGTGTCAATGTCACATTTGTTGTTCGTGTCCAGGCTGGAACAGAAATCCGAACTCCCAGATTATTCATCCAGACCTGACATCTCCATCATGGCTGATTCTCCTTGAAGCTGGACTTTGGCACTGAAACACCAAACCTTTCTTCTCGTATTATCCGGGAAGACAAACACCTAAGGCAGCCTGCTGCCCAGGAACATTTCAGCTACGAGGAAATGGGTGATCAGGAAGGGGTGGTTGGGTGCAGAGAAGCAGCTAAGGTGACTAGAGGCCATGAGACCGAACACACCTTTCCCGTCCCAGCTGGTGCCAGCCGCGCCACCCAAGAGACGCTGCCTTCCAACCTGGTCCCAAAAAATAACTTAGGCCACCCTCTGAGTTCTTTGTTTGTCTATAAATATGACTCTTCTCTTTGGTTTTCTTTGGTAATTAGTGGCTTCAAGGTGATTCTTTAGACTTAACTTTCACATTTCCAGCATGGTATAGAATTTCAGTTCACTTTAATAGTAGTAGGGAGAACATTTAGCCTTCTTCACGGGAGTGTAGCATTGTATGCATTTGGGAAGTTGACTGTCAAAACTTTTCAAAACCCAGTCAAAGTAAATTTGGGTGGTGGGTATCAGTTAACCAGGCTAGCTGGAGTTGTAAATCCAGTCTGAGATGTTTTCCATCCTCCCTCAAAGTATATGTTCTTTATGTTCATAGTATCACATGATCAACAGAATTTTGCCTTTTGAAAGCAATTTCTTTTCTTTGTTCTGTTTCCATCTTGGGTCTTGACTAGTTTTGAGGACTAGGAATTTCAAGGTTGGCTCACAAAACTATCAACCTTTTTCTTTTTTATGTCTTCAGAAACTGTGAATGTGAAACACGCAAGGAATTGCTATTCATCCAGGTTATAAATAATCAGTCTCCTAATAAAACAAAATTGTGGTTCGTGCAGTTTTGCACGATGACTGTTTACATTCAGAATCCTGGCCTGAGGGCTTACCAAATCCTGATCTGTCTAACTCAGCAAAGGAAGATTCCACTATAATCAGTCACTCTTTGGGACCCAGTACTATATATTTATTGTCACAAAGGTTCCCACATGGAGGTCCTAGTGTGGACATGTCCAGCCAACTCTGATGTCTCTGGGCATACCCAGGCCTGGAGGACAGGGCTCTTCGTGGGCTATTTCTAGTTGGGGATAGAAAAGCCCAAACAGCGGTGTGCGTGCTGCAGGAGGGTTTCTCCTAGAGGGGATTAAGGTGGGTGTGTGGCTGCATGAGGAGGAGGAGTCTACCAGGGAGAACAGAGTGCGGACTTCCTTCATTCTGGAGCCGTTGTAAGAAGGCATTCACTTCTGAGCAGGGCCAGCAGCTGGTGCATCTGTGCTGTACAGGTGATGCTTCTGGCCTTTCCAGATGGACTCTACTTCTTCACTCTGTTCTGAACCTCAGAGCTGACCTTGGGCTCCTGTGTCCTTGTCTTCTAGGTAGTCTTAGTCAACCAATTTACGTGAGTCTGGTAGGAAGAAGAATGAGATTGAAGGACTATTGCTCTGGTTCCTTCTGGGTCTAGGGCTTAGTGTTTTTCCTGAAATAAAGGCCATCGCTGGGTTGGCTTCTTTCCCATCCAACCTGCTGTCTCTCCATGTCCTCTCCTGGCTCTGTCTTATCTCTTCAGGTCCAGGGTGGTGCTCGATCACTTGGGATAATGCACAGCTTCTTGGTGTATTTCTATATGTCCACAACTCTGCAAATAATTCTTTCATTAAACTTGCCTTAATTTTCCATCTGTTTCCTGCCAGGACCCTGGTGATAGAGATATGAAGCAATGAGTTGGTGAAATGAACATAGTCGTCAGCTGTTTGATCAGAAACTGGCCACGGGAGCAGGAGGGAGCATTTTTCTCGGGGCTCTCTGGCTCCAGAATTGGTATTAGCACATGATTCCTTGGACCTAGCCATCCTGCTTACCTGTTAGAAGTTGGTAGAGCACCTTACAGTCTGCCCAGCCCTTGTCTTTTTAGATAAATTGGTTTGTCTCAAATAATAGCTCTCCAGATATCAACACCAGCCCCCTCAGATAATACCACTCTGTTTTCAGAACTTCCTTGGTTGTTGTCCTTGGCTCCTAATTTGTTTGATCTTCCAGTTTCCTTCCCTGGTCTCTGCCCAGCCAACACTATGAAGTTTTATTCTGACTTACCCTTTGCCTAAGGGCAGTATCAATGCAAGTCCTTATTTTGACCTGGGTACCTCTCCAGGATGCAATACTAGGTATTGACAGTTAATGTTTGTGGTTTCACACTATGGCCAGGCATTCTGATAAATTCTTTATGTTTATAATACCATATAATCAACACAACCACAGCTTGAAGTAGGTGTTACCGTTGTCCTCATTTTACAGAGGAAGAAGCTGAGGCCCGGAAGTTGCATGACCGGCAAGCGGCAGGCTAGTGCGTCTTCTTTACCTTCAGGCCCTGCACAGCGTGGCTCCAGGAGGACAAGCCTGGGGCCCTCGTGTCTGCCTGGCTGAGCTGGTACCTGAGCAGATACATCCAAAGGTGTCTGCAGCCACCATACACTGCGTGTTTTCAGGAATGTGGGAAAGTGGATATTTCCTTAAGTCCCTTAATTCCTACAGATTTAAAGACCTCTGTTTATTCTAGATGTGAATATGGTTTTATACAAACATGAAAAGCACAGGAACAGTGCTGTTATTTATAGCAAAGCCTGAGATCGATACTGTATACGTATATGAGCAGGGTGTGTGTGTGTGTGTGTGTGTGTACAGAGGTCTATTTTAAGGAATTGCCTTGCATGATTATGGAGGCTACCAAGTGCAAAATGTGCAGAGAAGGCTGATAGATCAGAGACCCAAAGAAGAGCCGATCCTGTATTTCAAGTCTGAGAGCCATCTCCTGCAGCGACTCTTTTTGCCTAGGAAAGCTCAATTTTCTGTTCTACTCAAGCCACTGGCTGATTGGGTGAGGCCCACCCACATTATGGAGGGAGATTTCTTTACCTGAATCTCACCAATTTAAATGTTAATCTCACCCAAAAATATCCTCTCAGGAACATCCCAGAAAAATGTATCTGGGAACCACATGTCTAGACATCAAAAAACAATCAAATTGATGTGTAAATTCTCCATTACACAAAGATGGAAGGAGTCAGAGAAATAAATCAATTGGGAGAAGCTGGGCCCTGGGGGCCACATAAATCCCTCCTCTCCACCAGGAGGGAGGAGGGCAGAGCCCGCTGCAGGGGTGCTCACCAAGCAGTTGACAGTGAGTATCTGGGCCACAGCCTGAAGTCTGTGCTTGGCTTGCTTGCTGCCACAGCCCCGCCAGTGCTCTAGGAGACTCGAGCAACCACGGTCGTGATCCCTTACTGACCAGAGCCTGAGTCTGTGCCTGGCAAAGAGTGATTTGTTGCTGTACAGACTCACTAGACTGCATCTACACCAGAGATCGGATCTCTTCAATCATTTGCTTATCCAGTTGTTCCCTCTTTAGCTAATCCATTACACTCATGTTTATTGTGGGAAGGCTAAATGCCAATCACTTTTCTAGGCTCTGGAGATGTAGCATTAGATACAGTGCTTTTGGTTTGGGTCTATTTTTGAAGTGTATGACCCTAGAACCAAGATGATTTTAAACCAACGGTTCTTCAAATAATGATTGTATTATAATGGCAATAAATAATTGAAAAAATACGTTAGGAACAATGAGAGAATAGAACCAGTAAAACGGGACACTGAAGGACGATTGTCAAACCTATGTCCTTCTACTCCTGGGCACATAAATAGTCTGTCTTTCATTGGTTGAATGAGGTAATAAAATGGAGGTGCTGTCAATACAATGTGAGTGGGAATAATTTACATCATTTCTCAGTAAACTCACAAAACTCTGCTCCGTTATGACTTGAAACATGTGAGCATGACGAACCTTGTACGTTGAAAATGGCCAAGTCACATGCTGAAGCAGCTTGTTGGGTCTCTGAATTCCCACACAGAAGACCACCTAACAAACACCAGCATTTCACAGCTGCATGTGGAAAATTAATATTAGTAGTTGAGTCATTTATATTGGGTTTAGTGACAGTAACGCTGTTATTTATTTGTTCCAAAGCTAAAATTACTATAACTAATACAGGAAATAGTTTTGAAATTATGATCCCTAGAAACTTGAAATGCTTTGCCATCTATAACAAACATTTAAAACAGGAGACACTGACCCACAGATCATGTGTTAGGGGGCCAGGAAAAAAAATGTAGGTCTGTGCCGTGTTAGGCTACATTTTGCCTATGATAGCTGGAAGGCAAAGACGTGCCTGTTGAGGGTATCATTTTGTTCTTAAAAGGGATGACTTTGTGCTCCAGGAAGAACTGAGCAATATTTGGAGACAGTTTTGTTATTACACATGATAGGCATTATATCACAGTCCCATCATGGATGGAGGACTGGCCTCATGACAAGCACAATACACAGGATTGATCCCAGTGAATGTATGTTTCTCTGATCTAAAAATGTCATTGGTACTGGGTCTGACAAACTCTGTTGGAAGGGATGTAATTAGAAAAACTTATATTAATTATATAAACTGGCATACATTTCTACTTTTATCAAAATATTGATAGAACACAAAGACAATGCAGAAATAAATAGACAGTCCCTAAGCAGTAAGATAATTTTGAGAAATTTGGATCCTCTTAGAAACCCTGCTTTAAGACCCTAAACCATGACATATAAAATCTAAAGAGGCTTTGTATGGCAGTGGCTCATTTGGAGCCCTGGGGTAAAGCTTGAGTGAAAGATATAAATAGGTATCTTCTATTTATTCAAGAGCAATTGCCCAGGAGCTAAGGGACAATGACCTACATCAGGCCTGAGAATTTCATTTAGGAAAGAATTTGAGGTATGGTCACTGGTCCATGGAAGTGACTAAAATGTAGATTAGAAGCCAATGAAGGCAGTCAATCAAGAATTTGCAGGAAAGGTATTGTCAAAGAAATTTCGTTCATTAGAGAAATTAGTGTTATCTCATGGAATAGTTTCTTATTATTAGGGAATCAAGAATGTGTTCTTGTGGGAGTAAAATTTAAACGGAGTCCTCAGAAATAAAAGAAATAATCAGAAAGTTAGTGGAGTAGAGCACTGCGTAGTCCCTGATGCAAGAGCTGAATGAGATCCGGTGCAGTCGAGACACAGTGAATGAAGCGGACCTGAAGAGAGATGAGGCTGGCAGGGGCGGGTGAGAGCACGCAGGGCTCAGAGGTTCTGCAAGACTTTTGCTAACTCGCGTCTGAATAAACATTTGCTCATATCATCTAAGTTGTCTAATTTGTTGGCATGCAGTTGCTTATAGTATTTTGTAATCATTCCTTTTCTCTTTGTAGTTTTAGTAAATCAACCCACTGCCTTTCGACCTTCATAGCTCCTGATGCAAAATCATTTGTCAGACCTATCAAGATTCCCTTGTATGGGATGAATCACTTTTTTTTTCCTTCAGTTTCCTAGTTACTCTCTTTGTCTTTGACACAGACACACACTTAAAGAGTTATGTAAAGATGTAGGGAGACAGCAGCCTTCTGTAGTCAAGGAGAGAATTTCAAAAGATGAAAGCCATTCTAACCCCTTGAACTATAAGAACATAAATTTGTGTTATGACACCCATAGCAAGGACAGCAGCATTCATGAAAACAGTCCAGAAAGGCTACTGCAAGCCATGACAGGGTTCTCCCAATTTAACTCTCTTTTCTGGGTCATGCTTTTTCCTCTGTGAGGTGTTCTATGAGTTGTAAAACCTAAATGTGCGTGTTATTGTTTAAAGATTAGCAAAGAAAATCAGAACCCCTGTTCTTATTAAACTTACCTGCTTATTTTAAAGAACTGTCTACTTTTAATGGCTACCATTAGTAGATAAAGACTTTTTAAAAATAAAATATCCCTTTCTCTTATCCTTTAAAAATATATATTTTAAAGGAGACTCTTTCATTTGGTGGAATAACTTTGGTTAATTTAGCTTTGCAAATAATTTAATAGCATTTGGTTAATTTAACTTTGCAGATAATCAGTCACCAGGAATATAACTGATGGCTCATGCAAGTAGCAAAGAACTCTTGACTTGTTTTCATATCCTAGCAAAAAAATTAGTTTGTTTACAATTTTTGTCTTGTTCATTTGAGGCATTACGCATTGGTTCACAGTTTTTATGATGAAACACGTTGAGAAAAGAAGGTAGGACGAAGAGTTGAGATATACCCAGCCCTGTCATTAAATGGCCACGTTGTCTTGGGTTGGCTTTGCTTGGTCAGCTAACTTCTTTGTAACAGTGTTATTAATCTTATCATTGACTCACTTGGTCATTCATTCATAATTTCACAGATAAGTAGACTTTGCATACTTTGTACATGTTAGGCACAGTAATATACTAAATGTTAGTGACTAGATGAGCAACAAAACTAGCTAGAGTCTGTGCTATTGTGGAGCTTAAATATTAGTGAAGATAAATATTTATCAAAGAATTACAGAAATAAGTGCAAAATCACAACTTTGTTACCTCCTACAAGGAGACAACCATGGTGCTTTGAAAGCACAGTTAGGGGGATTTGACCTAATTGAGGAGGTGTTTGAATGACTGCCCCCCCCAGGGAGTGACAACTGATTTGAGATCTGATATAGAAATAGGTGCTAATGAGGTCATTGGGAGGATTGAAAAAAAAAGGGCAAGTGATGTGAGACACAGAACTCTGTTCTTACCTCCATTATTATTTAATGAGTGAAGACCTTGGTAGTTTATTTTTCCTCTAGTCAGTGAGGCTGTTACAAGTCTTACGGTAATTTAAGTGTTGTATTGCCTCATAATTCCTTATTGGAAATAAATCATTCTAAACTTTAAATTGATATAACCACAAAAATTCAATTGCCAGCTGTCACATTCCAGAGGAGAATAAATAAAAAATTGCTTATGATGACTATTTTACATTTTATAGCTATTTCCTATTTTTACTTACATTAAAAAATAGCTTTTGTAAGTCCTGTGTTTCTCATGTTAAGTCTGAATTATGGAATTCTTTCTGCATATTCTTTCATATATTCAAGAAAGAATTAATTCTCTCCAGTTTAATCCTATTCACCTTCAAGTCCTTGTAATAATGGACTATATTTTTGCAGGCTTCTGACCAATAAATGCATACTTCTAAAAATGACCATCTAAGTCCAATAGGTACCTTTCAGCAACAAAATAGCCAATTCTCTAAAGTGAAAGAAATTATGTAAAGACTGTATAAATATAATAAAACGCCATTTCCCCCTCAGGGCAGAATATCTCTTAAAGGGATATTCAGCTAGTCCTCCTTTAAGTAACGTGGCTTCTTTCCCCTCTGACCTGATAGTCAGCATGATGAGTTAATCTCTTTTCACTGATAACATACAACCCCAATTTGAATTGGGTTAGGTAGGCTAATTTTGCATTTTGTCTTGGCAATGCCAGTACATCAATTTTCTATAAAACTTTCCAGTACCTAAGACTCTGAGCTATGCTGTAAAGGTCAAAGTGGTGAAGTTAGGAGAACTCTGGTAATTCCTGTGCCACCATTCTCCAAATGGACATAAAGCTTAAATGATTTCATTTGTTACTCCTTTTATAAAGCACTTGTGGTGTGTATATTTGTAAGGCAGGGATACCAAAGAGCTAGATTTTGGATCATTCTAAGGTAGTCTAACAGAACGTCCTCTAAAACAGACAACATACTGAGACTTTCAATCGGTAAGCAGTTCTAAAGCACATAACTTAATGGGACTTTTGATTTGTCTAATTTTGAGGCAAATGGTTGACGAGGTAACATGACTGGAGTGAGTTAGAGTCCTTACCTCAGACATAGTGGCTTAATTTTAGCGTTGACTAAGGTCTAATTTGTAGGCTCATCATGTTGGAATGTTTGAAAAAGATGGAAACTTAGGTGAAAGTCTACTTGTGTTGAGGAGAGAGGGACTTTAAGATCAATAAACAGCACTTGGTTGAAACCACTAATGAGTTACACAACATGTCTTAGAAATCACAAGTTTATTTTGCTTTTGTGAGACGTTGGAATAACTTGTGGCTGAAGCTGTCAGCACGCTAGACCGCAGCCTCGCGGTGGCCTCTGGGTTTCCTGGCACTTGGGAAGCTAGAGTTTCCAGAGCAGGGAGGAAGCCCTGGCGTCTAAAGTGTGCAGATCGCCAGCCTCATGAGAGGAAGACAACTACAGATGCATCATCGGAAGGCACCAGGGAGGAACTTTATGAGCAGTAATTTCTTGTCGTTCTTTCGCATTTGCCCCACCACATTTTAAAGAAAAATATACCTCTTGCAAAGCTGCCTCTTTGAAAATGTGGAACACAGAATTTCGCCCTGATCGCTCACTCACCCTCCCCATTCTTTTATGAATTCATGAATATCCTTAAGAAGATTGTTTTATATATATGGCAGAGAGGTGTTAGGGGTGGGAGGAAAAGAAATAAAATAGAATGAAGAAAATGTATTTTTATTCTTCTGCCTGGAATTCAGTGAAGAATGGTAACGGTTCCGGGGTTCTTTCCTTTCTCGGGCCTCAGCTCCGTAATCCTTAGTTCTACACCTGGAACAATATGAGTGCCCTCTGGTGGACAAAATATCTTTTTTTTTTTTTTTTCATGTATGGACTGCACATGGATGAGTATGGAGAAAATAAGTCTTATGTTTCAAATGTCCTCTGTGAACTTCTGAAATCACTGAGAAATTAATTCCTGATGTTCTTGGATGGCGACAGAAGAAAATAATTTCATACAATGAAGGGATAAAAAGCAAGCTAGCGTGATGCCCCGGGTCCTATTTTGCATCGACATAGAGTCTTGAAAATAAACAGAATCCAGAACCTGAACAGGGAACTCTGCTGTCTAAGGGGATGGCAGACAACCCCACTTCTTGACCATCTGTGTGGAGCCTAGAAACTCTCTCATTAAGAACGAGACATTAATGACACAACTTGGGTTCAGGCCAAGCACGTAAAGATCTGTGACTGTTAGTATTCAGTGGTTAAAACTCTTTAAAAAGAAAAGAAAAGAGAAAGGAAGAAAGAAAAAAGAAAAGAAAAAAAAAAGAAAAGAAAAGCCAGTCAGCCACAAATATTTTATTTCATTCCCAAATAATGTAAATGACCAAAGTCAATGCAGCCCTTTGCTGAGAGGTCTCATAAAGCAAGTTTTCCCATTGTTTATGCAGACACGGTTTAATTTCTTTGTTGCAGGACCATGCAGTAAAGGCTGAAAGCAGACTATCGAGTTCTTATTTTGAATCTCCTTCAGTTTTTATTTACCAGACAATAATCTGATTTAAAGCTTTCAAGTGGATACAGCTCTCTCTGTAGACAGTGCAGGCTGAGACATGTTTAACAGCGGCAGTTGGTGGTAGTGTTTTTTAACCTTTGCCAGTGTCCAGAATGTAACATTACTGGACATGTAATTAGGAAGCGGTGGTTGCATTTGAGTCTTGTAAACTGACCCAAGGCAACTCCAGCATGCCCCTATATAAACTTTAAGTTATTATTATTATTATTTTTTGCAACATTAAAGGTTAGGATCATGAAGATACATTATTTGTGTAATAAAAAAAAAAAGCTCAAGCAAAAGTTATTTGAAAAGTTGACCTCAAATGAAGAAATTATTTATAACTTTTATGTCTCGTATTATATGTAATTTATGTTATTTATGTTTAATGCTTTCTTCAATGTTGCCAAACTTACTATGTCACTGGAATCCTGTAAACTCTGTACAATGAAATGGATCAAATGTATTACCCCTTGACATGGAGGCTTAAGACAACCAAGGAGGTATCAGAAATTTATAGAACTGACTCTAGAGGGGCCGGGGATAGAGCTCAGTGCCATGGTGCCTGCCTGAAAAGCTTACATTCCAAGTTGACTCTTGGACTACCCTCCCCTCCCCCACCACACCAAAAAGAACTGACTCTAGAATTCTAGTTTTTTTTTTACAGAGAAAAAAAGTGTTACAAAATTTTAAACAAGATAATAGGAGAGTAACAATGGTTAATACATTGCCTATTGTTATCTTCAAAGTAGTTGATCATATTACAAGATAGAAGCATGAAAAATTGATTAAAGCCATCTATGGCAAACCAACAGCCAACATCTCATACTAAATGGACAAAACCTGAAAGCTTTCACTCTAAAGTCAGGAACAAGACAAGGATGTCCACTATCACCACTCCTGTTCAATAAAATTCTAGTTTTGTTTCTAAATCATTTATTTCTTTGTTTTCTATAGAAATTGCTGATTTTTAGAAGTATTTATAGTTTTTGTTCATTCTATAGAATGACATTCATGGTGCTTTGCATAGAATTATTGGGTGCTAAGTCTTCTAGCATTACAAAGCAGTCTTCAGAATTATTATAAAACCATCACACCTCCCAGCTTGCAAAGACCTAGACAGTAAGAGCAGCATTCGACTGCGTTTTCCACCTAATCTTTCCATTGACCTCATTCTCTTTTGAAGCCTTTGACAACTTTTGTTTCTGCCACTGGTCTATATATCCTTTAGCTTAAGAAGCTCCTGTGTTGAGTTTGAGTATCTCAAGACTGCCCCAAACCATGGAGTCCTGCACGAATCAGCAGTTCAGGATGGTAGAAAGAGAACAGACACCTGAATCAGGAGTATCTTCATTCAAATACTATATGAATACTTACTATGTGTCATTGAATCTCTCTGGTTCTCTGCTTCCTCCTCTGGAAAACAAATGTCTACCTATCAAGAAATTTTGAGAACACTGAGTTGGTGTTGCTTAAATGTTTATCAAAATGCCTGTTATATTTTAAGCTCTCCATAGAAGGTGGTAGTAGTAGCAATAATGACATTCAATCATTAAATTGATTCAAATAAAATCAATTTTAGTAACTATAGTGATTCAAATTTTTAGCTTAGTATCTTGTTTTGCATACTAGGTGCTAAATTAAGTGTAAATTCTAAGCCACCAGATAATCAAGCAGCAAATGGCAACAGACACCAAGAATGGTGAACATTTCCTGCAACCTTCAAAGCAAACCCACGTCTACAGCAGTCTAATGGCTTTTATATTTAAGGTACATATAATGATATTCAAATATTCATTTTCATAGCTGCTGTACCTCTCCTTTACAGATGAAGACAATCCCACCTTAGGTAACTGCAGCTCTGCCTCCCTGGAGGAGTATCCTAATGGAGAAACAACAGAAAACAAAAACCAACAATGCCCTTTGCACTCTTGTGGTCCATATGGTATATTTCTCTCTCTTTCTCTCTTCCTCTCTCTCTCTCTCTCTGTTTTTCCTCCCCTATTTCCATTTTCATCATCATCTATTAATTCAATACATTGACCTCTTTATTGTATAAAACCACCTCCATTGTTACTTTATTACTAGGGTCTTGAATGTTTGAACAGCTGGTTAACTGAAGCTAATTAAACCCTTCAATTCTGTTGAATTCTTTTTTCTTCCCTATGTTGATGAGATCAGAAACCAAATTTAGTCAAGGAGAATTTTCAAAAAATAAAGCAAAACAAGGAGAGGTTGTAGTTTTTCTTGAATTTGGACATTTTGGAAGAATTCAGTCACTTCTGTGTCTTTATAATTATAATGTGAATTTTTTCCTACATAAGAAAGGATTCAAGTTTAGCATAGTTGGAAGACTTTAGAAAAACTCAAATAGTACAAATCACTCAATCCTATTTCCTAGAGAAAACAGTCATTCACATATTTTTATGTGTGTGTTTTGTGTCTGAATATGCATGGGTATCTGTGGATACACACTTTTATTTTTATTATTTTAGATTTTAGAAACAGCTTTATTAACATCTTATTTTGAGGAAATCAGCTCACTTCACTGGACTTCAGTGTTAGGCATAAAAAGGATTATCACTTTGTAAAATTTAAGAATATTTTACTTCGATGTTGAACAATCTTTTTTTACATGCTTTTAATAATAAAATTTGTATTTTCTGTGTCATAAAGCTTCTTTGGAACCTAATAAACATGAAGATCACTTCTTCATGCCATGCTAACACTCTCTTTCCTAGTGACGGCATGCCAGGCTATTGTGTGGAGATACCATAAATAATCTAGCATTTTTACCACTGTAAAATGCGAAGCTTTATGGCCTAGTTCTTGATTACGAGATGTGGCTTGGTTCTAAATGGATGACATACGAGTGAAATTATCCAGGGCTTTTGTGATCTCATAGCATCTCTCAGGAACAAGCTTTAGAATCTCCAAATATGCGATGATAGAAAGTATTCCTACTCTGAAGAAATTGCTTGGCATTTCCTTTCTGAAAGTGTCAACAGCTAAAAAGGTAGAGGAAAAAGCATTGCTTGGAGAGCTGGCTTCATTGCTTTAGCCAAGAAAGATCTTTCAGGGAGAAACAAGACACATCCCAGAAGACAGCTGACTTTCTTCCATGGTGCCAGTGTTCCGGTCAGCACCTTGGAGAAGTCCACTTCTCTTACTAACTAGTGGGGTTAACTGCTTGGAACAGAACCGTTGCCCCAGAGGAGAAGTCAGGGCAGGGCTAGCAGGTGGCACAGACATGACACAGGTGCGAAGAGCTGTGTGAAGCAGGTGTTGGAAAGAACCAGGGCAGTGGGTCAGAAACTCCAAGGAACTCAGACTCCAAGGGACAAGAGCCAGCCATGCAGGGCGGTGGTCGCATGGCAGGATGGAAATGCTGAGGCGGTCACTCCTGCATTACCACCGCAGCCCGGAGTGGCGGCCTCACTAAACATATGTCAACAGGATGTCCATATTCTTACACGACTTCTCAGATTTGATTGTGCAGTAATTTAATACTTACACTGTTTCATGTGGTACAGTAAGTGTTTAAGGAATAGAATGTTTCGAGTAATTCATTCCACTAAAAATTATAAATGATACAGATATGTTCCAAAGGAACTGCCTAAAATACATTGAACTATACATGATAAACGCATGTATCTGTGAATGTATGTAACTGGACACGCACTTGAACACATACATAAGTTAACTAACTTTCCAGTGGCCAAATATACAAGAGAAATAATTTAGTATTTTAATATGAGTTCGATGAAGAGAGAAACAGCACAGTGATTTTAATAGCAATAGTTTACTGCAAAGAATTACTAACTATACCTAGAAGTTGAAATAATAGTCTTGCAAAATCAAGACAACCCTAAAGAGTACTGGAATGGTATATGGTCAGCAGATGTTGCTGGTAGTGGTGAGATAAAGGACCCAAGGAAGAGACCTCCTCCTTTGCCCTATGTCAAGGTCTGGACACTGTGGAGGCAGCATGGTCCTACCTCTCCGGAGGACAGGGAAGTTGATGTGGTGCTGGCCATCTGTTTTTTGAAAGTTGCCCAGGAGAGCTCCGTATGCCGGCAGGTCTCATCAGAGGAAGCTCAGAGATATGAAGGGGGAGCTATGGGATGGCGGGTCCTTCCTGCCACGATGCACTGGAGAAGTTATCTGTGCTCGAGGTCTGGACCTGAAGATGTCCCCTGTCCTGGAGGAGGTAGTCACTGAAGAGGCCATGTACCTGGAGCCTGTGGAGAGGACACGTGAGAACCAGAGAGTGATCTTTCTGCCTGCAATGTCCCCTGCCAGAAAGGCTTACCGATTGCCAGCTAGCAAAGGCTAAATATTCAGAGGGCCCAGATGCACTTTTTCAGAACAGGCAATGAAGGGTGAATTTCGATTCCAGAAGGAAAAAGTAGATATGCATGACAATCAATGACTATATACATTGTGTCTACACTATAAAGCATCCAGCGCACAATTCTGAGGCATTTTTTTCTTAGATACCTTCATTAAACAACTCTTAAAGGAGCCATTCGATGGTATCATAAGATGTGACTATTGTTCTCAACAAAACTCATCGAATCCACAGTGGAGTTACTCAACTCAGGTCTTATTCACATATTTCAAAGAAAGATTCTTAAACAGTTATTGGCTGAGCTAGAAATACCTGAATCTGTTTAACTTTGCCAATCATATCACCAACAGGTCTGGTGTTCATCAATAAGAATTGCGGCTGCAAACTTACTTGTAGTCCCAGCAGCATAGAAGAGAGTCATTCGAGGGACCACAGCACAGGAGGAGAAGGAAGATCAGAACCACAGAAAGGGTGCAGCTGCTATGGTCCACGTCTTTTAGATAGAGACCAAGTCTCTCTGTGACGAGCAGTCGGGGGGCCCCTGTAACAAAGGGACATTGTATAATGTGTCGCGGAAGTCATCCTGTTCCCTGTATTGCAGAGTCAGACAACATAATGGTGAGTGCACACATGGTAAATACTCCAGCTCAACAGAAGTCATGGACAGCACAGAACCAGTGAGCACCGCTGTGTCCCAGGTAACTGTCCTTACGGTTGTTGAGACCTGCTTTTTGGTGAAAGATATTAATCAACTGTGTTCTTGAGCTGGGGGCTTCGTGTCTTTCTTGACTGTGTAGAAGGGCAGTGGCTCTTTTACTCATCTTGAACAAAGGCCAGTGTGTTTTTAATAGAGTCAGGTGCTAAATATCACTAGTGAGGCACAGATTTTGTTTTGTCATTTTTCCTTCTCTCCTCCCATCACCTTCTTCTTAATAATTCTTTAAAAATAAAGGAAACAACTTTCTCAGGTTTCAAGCTTGATTTGTCTTCCTTCCTTCCTTCCTTCCTTTCTTCCTTCCTTTCAATTTTTGAAAGAGGGTCTTGCTATATAGCCTGGGCTGGCCTCAAATTTGCAGTGATCCTTCTGCCTCAGCCTCCTGAGAGCTGGGATTATAGGAGTGAGCTATCATGCCCAGCATTTTTATTTTATTTTTGAAACAGGGTCTTGCTGTGTTACTTCAGGCTCGTTTGAACTTTCAGTGATCCTCCCTCCTCAGCCTCCTGAGGGCAGAGATTACAGAGGTGAGCCACTTCACCTGGCTTGCAAGCTTTATAAAATAGGCCATGGACTATAGCTTTATAATGTATTTTCTAGAAGAATGGTGTGAAAATTTTTGTTTTAAGTACTAGAGATTTTAGTGACACACTTAAAGGGATTAAATTGCATTAATAGTTTTTGGCTGATCTTCAGCATGATGGAGTTGTCTGAGCAGAATTAGCTTGGTGCCTTGTTTTTAGCCCCATATGTATTTATGCCTCGAGGTTTGCTCAGGTTCCAGGAAGCATCTAGTGTTTCTTGGGTCCTTCTTGCTATTATATAAAACATTTGTGTTTTATTTCTTGAAAACTGTCATTCCACAGTGCATTCTCCATTCTGCTTAGGTTAATGTTTTATCATGGATATTACCTTAAAAATATTGATTCTCAATTAAAGGAAAACTTCTTTAAATTGTTGAAAAAATTTGACATCACGATTTTGAAAGGCTTGCACTGTGTACTTCGCCTTTTGATTAGGGTATGGTAGTGTTTGAACTCTGAATTACTTATGTGGTGTGAATGATGAAATTCAAATAATATTTATAACAGTGAAAGACATGTTGCCATGAATCCCCCTCAGAATCTTCCCTTTCACTTTTAATACACTTGTACCGTAGTTCTCGCCACTTTCTGAAGTGGTCCTGGGAGTCCTCTTTCAGGCGTATGATTGCAGGGTCTGATCAGCAACACAGTGAATGCTGCTGCCGCCTTCAGTCCGATGAGAGGCAGGCCTGTAAAAATATTCCCATGTGTCCTTGTCCGCCTTATTCACTGAATCTGGCACTGTGACTTCTCGCTCTTTCTGAGAGTCAAAAAAAAAAAAAAGCCATGAGAATTAATTCAGGACATCAAGGCCGCCAGTTCAGAGCTACTAAAGACACTCACGAATGCGTACTCCCAGAACTGCTTCAGAAAGTGGCAAGGAGAAGTGGTAAGTGGGTTGGAAGTGAGGGAGAGTGTTCGAGGGGGGATTGATGGCAATGCATCTTTCTGGTAATGAAGTTTTAATTTAAACACTCATTGCATTGTTAGATCACACTTTGCATACTGCCTTCACTGTGCCTGTAGGAAATTGCATCAGAGAAAATTGTATTTCCATGCAGCATTTAACAGAGTACAGGAGAAGAAAGGTTCTAGAAGCTATTGCTATGCCAGGACATGTAACAGCATCACCAACCATTTTAGGCATTATTCCCCAGTTTGCTATTTTATACCCACTTGATTCCACCACCCCTCATATATACCAACCCCAGTCAAATGTACTTATTGTATTTCCTAACAGATGATTTTCAATATGTTTGTTTGAGTATACTTTGTCTTTAAAAAAGAGGTCTTCTGGTTTGTGAATGAGTTTTTTAAAAGCACAGAATTACATTGCACTAAAATTTAATTTGTGATTATTGGTCTCTTTCTTACATTTGAACGTAGATCTATCTTTGCTGATGTATTGGAATGCACGATCGGTTCTGAGAACCACGGAAACACCACCTGCACAGGCCGCAGTTCACTGACTCCTCTCCTCAGCAGGCAGGGTAACTCCGGCTTTTACCACTATAAGCTGTGCCCGAACAGACACCACGGAGGGAGACTACAGCTGGTCACTAGTATTATCCCACACTTGCTGCAGAGATCTACAATTCTGCAATAGGATGAGTGCCAGAGTTAGTCAAATGTGTGATTTTGATTGCTCACTCTTTTTCTGACTCTGTGGACTATGATGATCGGGACAAATTCCTGTCCTGGCCACCCTGGGTTCTGAGGTCAGAGTAATTAGAGTAGGTCAGCGCCCTCCTGCCCTGGTGTCACACCAAGGGCACCAAGGGGTAGCAAGCCTTGGCTATTACGGGCCCATAGGATTCGGGTGATGTTTGATGCTGTGGCCAAGTCTACTGAATTCTGATTCCTGTAGAAACTGATGTTATGTTTAGATGAGACTTTCAAGGTGGTTCTCTTCAAATTGACTTGAGAGTATTCTTTTCTGTAGGGTGCAGCTTCTCCATGCGCCCCCTGCTCTGGCTACGAGTAAGATACATGGGATTCCAAGTCAGGGGAGGATTCCAAGGAGATGGCACAGGCAACAGATGGCTGGAGCGACTTGAAATCCTGAATGGCTGGGAAAAATAGTCTCCCCACCCCACGCTGTCCCCACTGAGTCACTCTGAATTATGATACGAGCAGCGAATAAACCTTCATTTTGGTGAGCCAGAGATTATGGGTTGTTTAGCACTGCAGCGATCGTCTCTCCTATCTAATAGAAGGAGCTTAGCGTGGTGTAGAAAATTACAGTACAAATTAGAAAGCAAGAAGTGCCCTGTGAAGGATGAGAAAGGGCTTGGGTTCCTCAGGAAGCTCAAAGAAGATTTGATGGCAGGAGATGATAGCTGCACCAGATAAGTTTCAAAAATAGAGGAGATGTAAGTAATTGGGAATGGGAGAGAGACAGAGAGTGGGCAACTGTTTCAGAAGCAGAAATGAAGGAATCGAGGTGGGAAGTGAGAGGTGCCATCGGGGCTGGATCATATGTTCATCTGGACGGCCAGGAAGCCATGTGATGCGCGGGGGGAAAGAGCAAGTGTGGAAGGTAGACTCCGTATTCTGGCCCAAAAAAGAGATGGGATTTTCTCCTCCAGGATTTTCTTTCTTTCTTTCTTCCTTTTATGTAGACAAGTCAGAAAAATTACTTTGGAAGACGATCTAAGGTATTTCAGATATGAGCTCAATTGCATTTCGTTCTTTACGGGCACGAGCCCCAATCGCATCAGTGATTAACAGTGATGGGGTGGGACACGCAGGGAAGAAGGTGTACAAGATAAGGATGGAGGGAAGGAAGGCAGATCGTGGCTTCATGTTCCGGGCTCTGTTGCCTTCTCAGTGCCTTGGGTTTCCTAGAAAGGTTGCAGAGAGCATCAAGATGGGTCCGCGGCTGCTTGACCCACCGTGCTGGTCCCCTCAAGGGGAGGGCAACACAGTGTCAAGGCGTTCACTGGGGGACAGTGGAAGCAAGTCAAGGAGAGAAACATCTTTCTACAATTCCTCGAGGTAGAGGCACAAAAACAAGCAAATGAATGAATAGATACGAAGCAAAAGAGAGGAATAGCAGAGAAATTCCATCAGGTAAGCAGTGTCTCTTGGGTAGCTTGGTAACACGGCAGAGAGACTGACTTATAGACTGCTTTGTTTATTCTCCCAGCCCCCTTGCCCTGCCATGCCGTTCTCCTCAACACTCATCTCTACCTAGCATAATAGCACCTCCTTGCCGCCTGTGGTTGGTCGTCTCTCCAAATGCATGGGCTCCGAAGGGGCAGGATCTGTTTCCACCATTCTATCCTCTGTGCTTAGGAGAGTGCCCAGGAAATAGAGGTAGTACTTGTGCAAGGAATGAATGAAGGCATGCATATCAGCCCGAGGTGTTTTCCAGGCAAATAGGTGGCTCTGTTGGAAACCTTGAAGAGTCAGGAAAGCCAAAGAGTCCCATTTGAGTTACCCTGACATAAAAGAACCTCAGCTTGTAACAGTGCGGAGTAGCAGATCTGGAGTCACCCAGAAATGCATTCACATTTCGCCTTCCGTTTCTAGTGCCTAATCCTGAGTACTTTAACTCACCCCTCTACCCTTGATCCTCATCTGTAAAATAGTTCAGCTACTCTTACTATGGTTTCATGCTTATAAAGCTTTACATCTGACTGATATCTAAAAAGTACTTTACCTGACAAATCATCCCTATTTTTTTTCTGGAATTATTTTTGCTTTGGTGAAAAGAATGTTTAGGATTTTAAGAGAACTCTCATTTTTTTCTGGAGTCCTTTTGTAGAATCCCCATCTCCTACCCCCCGAATTCGGCTATGACTAACGTGTGCCTCTGCCTTTGTTCCTTCTATCTCTATCCTATTAAAGTAAATAATTTCATCCTTTTTTCTCTTTGCTGTTCTTGACTCCAGCTTCCTACCTACCATGCCACGCGGAGACTGCAAACCCTTGTTTAACTGCACCGCGTTGCCCGGCAACGCCACGCTCTCGCCTGGTCTCATTCTGGGATGCAGCGACCAGACTCCTGCTACTAATTCTTGCATCCTCATACTCCATATACCCAGTCTTTTAATAACCGTCAGAAGGGACATTCTGCTTTCACTTGCTGAAGGTCTTATGGAAGACTGGCCATTGTTACTCATTCTAATAGAATTAGGCTGAATTGTTCTCTTTAAATCACTCAGGTTCTGTGTTTAAAAAGGTCAATTACATTTATTTCAAATTGGTAAGACAAACATTTCCTGTGCATCCTGCAAATCAAATGGCCCAATGAACAGTCTCTTGAGAACATTTTTCAAAAACAATTTACAGGCCTATCAGGTGCTGAAAGGCTCCTCCCCAACCTTAGGCCTGTCTTGAAAGTGATACCGAGCAGATGGTGGTTTTTGAAATGGAATCCAGACCCCAGGAAGCTGACACCAGGGGTGGTGTGGGTGAGGTGACCCCGGGCTTGCTATTGTATCCTTCACTGCTAAATGATCATCTTGGCCACGCTAGGAGTTTGCAACCATTAAGCAGAAAAAGCAGCAGCCCACTCCTGGTGTGGCATCACGGAACACTGGAGGTGGGCCAGACGCAAGAAATATAATTGGAAAGAGAAGTCATTTCCAGACACTCATCTGTAGGTGACAAAGTGATCTCAAAGAACCAGTCAACGATCTGCTTGTTTTTAGAAATCCTCCGTGTGATAATATTCAGATGCAATAAGAGAATTTGGAGAGGCTCCTGCTGCGTAGACGTGAGGTCCAGTTCCTTCCCAGCAACTCTTAGTCAAGCTCTTGTCAGCCTAGGCTGTTTGTTACCTCCAGGTCTGCTGGCTTCCACACATCCATTTACTACGTGACACCTCATGGCCCAAGTGGGAGAGAGTGGGCCTTTTTAGAGCATCAGCTACTATTTATTTGCTGAAGGGAATTGTCTGTTGGATCCCAGGTCCAGGGAAAATAGATCTTCTGATCGCTTTTCTTTTCACTTAAACGTGTTGTTAAATGAATACAAGAGAACCATACATATTCACGAGGTGCCCTTTGCGGCGTGTACACCCCAAGGCAGGAGGAGAGCCAGGTGCATATTCACAAGGTGCCCTTTGCGGTGTGTGCACCCCAAGGCAGGAGGAGAGCCAGGTGTCTGGATTGTCTTGTTTAAGGCCCTGTCCTGGTTTTTAAGACTTTGTCACCTAAGTAAAACAACGGAGCCTAGTATGCCTCTGGGGCAGATGAGACCCAGGGCCCAACATTCTGTGACTTCGGAGTCCCTGTCTGCTACTTGTGGACAGAGGCTGGAGGTGACAGATTATTCCCAGGGCTGCTCAGAGAGGCACAGCTGGCTCTGAGGGGGTAGAGCACTGCAGGTCTCAGGCCTCCTGCAGGGTCAGTTTTCAAGTGGAAAAGGTCCACAGGGACCCACAGGAGGACAGGGGAGCGTGCGTCCCGGGGGAGAGTCAGGAGGAGGGAAGGTGGAAGAGCGGCTGGGAGGGGCAGGTGTGTGAAAGTGTGGCCGCGCCTGCTGGGCGCCCCCGCTGCTGGCTGTGCCAGGAAATGTCCCGGACCCTGGGGACGCAAAGGTGGCTTCCGCTCTGGCCTTGATCAGCTCCAGAAAACTGGAACTCTTAAAACAAAACAAAACAAGACTACACAAATCAAAAAATACAGTGGCCTTGGGCTTCATTTTTTTGTAAACTCATTACCACTAAGAAGGGAAAATAAAACCTACCATCAGCCATACTCCCTTTCCTTTCTCTGCTTGTGGAGGAATCTGGGTATTGATTAATTGCTGTATTCTTCATTTTCCCTGAGAAAAGGAAAAATATACACAGGAGCCTGCTTTAGTGAGAAAAGATGTGTCCCGGCCCGTGACTGCGTTCCTATCGTGCCTTCATCCTGACCGCTGGACGCATCGCTGGGCCGTCCAGCCCGTGCGGTGAAGTCAGCAACACCCAGACCAAGCTGCAGCTCACTGAACGTCCCGCTTCCCGGTGCCCGCAGGCCTGGGATCCATCCTCAGTCCTGTTTGAGCCTTCAAAGGATGGTTGACGGGTGCCTTCAAAATAGAGAGGTGTGACGCTGTACAAGATAATCCAATTTCAAGGCTTTGAAGACAAGGTTAACTGGCTCGAGAATCAAGAAAAGCGAAGCTCTGTTTGGTAGGGCAGGGATTCATTCGGGAGGAGCAGCAGACAGGTCCTTCAGACAGCCCAGGCCTCGAGGAACGTGCAGGATAAGAGGCCGAAGGCTGGGAGCTGGCTCACCAACAGAGAGCTAAATTCTGCACGGTGGGTCAGCGTTTCCATTGACTCAACTTTCAGGGTAGCGTCCTAAGGGCAGAAAGGTGATTTTTTTTTTTTTTTTGTGACAAGATTGGAAGCAGAGACACAATGATGGGTACTGGAGTCTACTTCCAGAGTGTAGACCTCAATGATCTTTAAAGAAGCCAATGCCCTAAAGTGTCCAGAACTCAGCAAAATGGTTGGTGTGGTAGGCAGAATAATGCTCCCCCCATCCCCACACCTGTCATTACGTTACCTTACACGGCAAAAGAGACTTTGCAGATGTCATGAAGTTGAAGATTTTGAGATAGGAAGTGTTGTAGTTAAGGGCTTGCAAGGAAAACAATACAATACAGGACACATAATTTGTAGTATTATTTATGAGGGTCACCCAAGGAGTCAAATACAAACAAAGTGCTGGAAATCTGTCCACATGCTAAAGACCTAGAGAAGCCAGTCAAGGGCCTGGATCCCATGGCAATACCTTGCATGAGTTCAGTTGAAGACCTAGAGCCCATGACAGTGCCTCCCACCAGCCCAACTGGAGGCCTAGAGCCCACAGCAATGACTCCTGCAAGTCTGTTTCATGGATCTGCACTGGGAAGGCCCAAAGGTCAGTGGTGGAAGCTAGAAAGTCTGTGCAAGCGGGGTGAAATATCTGTGCCAGCAGCCTGAGGGATCTACATTGGAGCCAGGAAGCAACGCTCAAAGTAAAGACCAGGGCTCCCCTGAAAAGTACCACAGCCATCCTCAGCAACAGTGAGGTTGCGAGCTCCTCCAACCATGAGAACATCTGAGTTCATTTCAGGAAGTCAGCATAATAAACTTCCTCTAGAGATTAAACAGCACACATCTTCCCCTCTGGAGCCAGGAAGTGATGCTCAAAGTAAGGACCAGAGCTCCTCCAAAGTGAGCCACAGCCATTCTAAGTGACAACAAGGTCCTGAGCTCCTCTGATGATGAGAACAGCAAAGTTCGTAACAGCAAAGCAGCTCAGAAAGCTCCTCCAGGAGAACCAACAACAACTGCAGAATCAACAGCACCAAACAACACTTAGGAGACCCCACAGTGCTACCCTTCCCCTCCAGGTCACTTTTTATGCTGGCAACAGTCCTTAGGTGGGCCATCCAAGCTCAGCTCCATGCTGATTCAGTTCAGCTGGGGTTTACATTGACCATCAGTTCTCAATCCACCACAGGGAGATTACTTTATGTTATTCGATTGGGCTGAATATAAGCGTAAGGGTCTTTGTAAGAGAGAAACAAGGATGTCTGAGTTAGGGAGGGATGGGAAGACACACTGCTGTTGGCTTTGAAGAAGGGGTAGTCCTTTAGCCAAGGAATGGAGACAGCACCCAGAAATGAAAAAGGCAGAAAAACAGAAGGAGTGAGGCCCAGACCACCCCTCATTTCAGCCCAGAGAGGTGCTTGGACTTCTGGCCAACAAAACTCTAAGAAAATATACTTGTGTTGTTTTAAACAGTTAAGCGATTGGCGATCTGTTACAGCAACAATGGGAAACTGACACAGTGCGGAAGCTGGCTAAGCCTTTACTTTCTCAAGGAAGCCTACGCTTGTGGCATCTGAAGGTGCATGACTCAAGAGCCCTCCTCGGGCCAGCGTGGTGCTGGCCCCGGGAAGAGTCCCCGGGAGCAGCTGGGAGCTGGCTTCCCTGTGCGAGCCTGGGCCGCGCTGCTCCCCTCCCCGACGGTCCACCTGCCACCTCTGTCCGTCCCACGCATCCCCCTCGGTGTTCCAGCTCCTCACTGCAGTAGCCATTGCGGGTGATCCTGTCTGAGGAGAGACGGGGTGGTTTCAGAATATGCCACGAGGCTTGGTCTATTGGCTGGTGTTAGGGGGCAGTTCAGATGTCCACACTGGGGCACAGGGACAGGGGCCCGAGAATCCCACCTCTGCTTCAGTTTGAGTTGTCAGTGACTCGTTAAGCTGTCAGGACAGCTCAGCTTGGTCAGGGTTCCCCGCCCGTGCAGCCCGGTGCCCTTGGGATTCCGCCCCAGCTCCTCGGAGAAGTTGGCAGAGCCAGCCGTGGTTAGGTATCACTGCATGCAGGCATTTGGAGGCCCTCAGCTGACGGGCACGGCAGACCCGTGGAACGCAAGTTGTGCTTATCGTGGGATGTGGTGTCTGTCACATAACCAGAGAGCCTCTCAGGCAATAGATGCAGAACCTGAGAGCCTCTCAGGCAATAGATGCAGAGCTAACAGCCCCAAATGGCTCCGTGTTCCCGTCATCCACCGCGGAGACACAGTGGGAACAGTTACTCTGCTCCAGCATAATGGTGTCATGGTGAGTTTCCCAGGATTTTATTGGCACTGATGTGAAATAGCTGTTTTAGTTTTTTCTCTCTAACACTATAATTTTCCATGTTCTGATCCTGCAATCATAGCACCATTTGGGTTAACTCGTTTGCTTTGTCGCTTTGGTAAAGGCAGCCCACACATGATGGCAATTTAAAAAAAAATCCTGCAATTTTAATAATTGAGTGACTAAGACTCAAAGTGTCTGATACAGGAAGCTCATAATATTTTGTAATATGATTTTGAAAAGATAATAGAGGATAGAGAAATGAGTACGACAAGGAAATGACAACATTTTCTTAAAGTGCTGCTTTTAAAGTGGGCTGGACAAACCCAGATTGTTACCTACAGTGTTCAACAGAGAACAGTACCTTTGTAAGCTGTCGTTGCCAGGGGCAGCGCGTGCCCTGTGAGGGTGAGGCAGTGGTGCGTGTGCCGGCTTCTCTCTCGCCTGCTGCCTCTGTTCCTAAGGCTTGAGTCACCACTCTCCCGAAGGCCTGGTGATGCTAAAGGGCACTGGACCTGGTGGCCAAGCTAAGCTCCGTCTTTAATTCCTCCTGCCTGGAGCAATGGCTTCAAGCTATTTTTTGTTTGTTTGCTTGTTTCCCCCAAAGCCAGAGAATTCTTTCTTCTGGAGAAATATTTCATGCATACGGAACACACACACGAAAATGAGCACACTTGGGTAGAGAGCCAGAGACACGCAGGACTCTTTTCATCCGAGTTTTTCCTTCTCTCCTCAACTCGAGACCTAGGGGAAAACCTTTGAAGCCCATTGGTTTAGTGTTTGAAGAGGAATCTTAAAAATACTTTGAAAGGATGTTTCCAAGAGTTGCTTCAAGTCAGTGTTAAAGAATTTGTACTTCTAAAAATTCTGTTGTTTGAAAATACCCAAGTATTCACATATTGTTTAGAGGGCCTTATTTAGATTAAAATGGTATTTGTGTTACAATGTTTAGGGCAAATGCTTTGCTCGTAGGTAAACTAGAGGGAGGTCTCAGAATCAGAATAGTTTCCCCAGTGAGATGCAATAATAATTTATTTAAAACAATACCCCTCGGCTTGAAGAAGTACGATTACAGTATCCTATCCACTTGCTATTTTCTATTGCTTTCTTCTCCCTAGAGGTTTATAGAAAATGGTTACTATTTTTTCTTGATTCTGTAGATTCTGAAATGTCAATTTTGGCATCTTCCTAAAGCAGCGTGTACTTGGAATCTTCTTGTTCAAGTACCCAGAAAGCATAAAATGGTACCCAGGTCCATAACCTTGAGTCTCAGCTCTGTTACTTTCAGAGAAGGCCACGGGACACTCCAAGAGGTCACATGATTTTCAAATGGCATACATTATTATTATTATTATTATTATTATTATTTTGGTTTCTAATATACCAAATTTGAAATATACCTAAATTGCTCAAGGAGATTTGAAAAATTCTTAGTGGTGGAGTCCTCAATTTTGGTAAAGCAGAATCAAAGTTTATCTGAGGCCATGTGTCAAAACCAAGCTTCCACTGGCTGGGTAATGATGTGGCATTCACTGGGTCCTTTGGCGTTGCATAGTTAGCTTAAGTGAAGTCTCCTTGGAAATAAGAGCTCACCGAACAAGAAAACAGTTGTATTTTATTCTTGATCTCAGAATCAAACTCAGAAAGTAACCGTAAGGCAATCTCAACCCTTCAGGGCTCAGTTGCTCTCCAAAGGAAAATCACTTTTGAGATGTCGGTTGCTTTAGAGAGAGCAGGGTGTTAACAGAAGAACTGCTTTCTTCCTTCAATGCTGCAGACAGTGAGTGGCCAATTTACTCAGACCTGAAGGCCGCCAGCTTAGACAGGTGGCTTTCAATGCCCAGCATAGCTCAAAGTCAAGAGAGTAGATTAGAGACCAGGAGCTGGTGGTTCTACCACTGTCTAAATTGTAAAGACAGTATGGCCAGACATTTAGGCACATACTAGGGGAGGCGGGCTTTCCTGTTCTTTTGCAAGCCTGAGTCAGTCTCTCTTTTCTCTTGCCCTTTCATTCAATGGCTTCCCTCTTAAACAGTGTCAGCTCAGCCTACAAATAATTCCAAGTCATTGTCCTTTTTTTGGAGCCTCTTAAATAATTCCCCTTCTTGATTTGAAATTCACTCTCTGTATGCACATAAGTAGCTATTTTAATGGTGATGGAAATAAAATTACATCCTTTATTTAGAATACGCTTCTCCATTTCCGCTTGGGTAAACCTGGCTGCCACAGGAATCCTGTGTAAGCCACTTCTGAGCAGCAGCTTTGAGAGCCGCCGCATCCCACCTTCATTACTCCTTTTCCTCTGCACTCAGAGGTGTGTCTCACGGAGGAATTATTCTATTGAGCCTTATTGCAGAAAGGTGTGTGTCTGAGTCACAAAGGATGTGGAATACCATAAGGAAGAGAAATTATTGCTGGGACTGTTTATTGTGACAGCATAGCATAGCCTAACCTGACTAATGCTGTTGTTCATGTTTCAAAGCCAATTCAATGTCAGGTCTTCCATGAAATCTCTTCTTTCTGTAACATGACAACCTCTTCTTCCTGATTTGACAACACTGCCAGTAATATGATATTGGAAAAATTGCTAAGTCTTTTAAAACTTTATTTACTTTATCTGCAAAATGATAAAAATATCAGTACCTCAAGGAATATCACAGATTTAATAGAATTCAAGTAAAGCTCTTGCCACTTAATAGTTAACTTTTATTACTATTTATCTAAGCTTTTCATTTTTCCTTCTTCATAACCAGTATACTATCTTGCATTTAAGAAATTGTCAGTAATTATCAACTTGATAAATGAATAGAACTTATCTCGTATTTGGTATCAATCCTCTTTTGCTTTCTTAAGGTTGGATAGTGAAGGCCATCACTGATGTTCTAGAGGATCTACCCTGAAATTTGCCTTAGATCAGACAGCTTTAGAAGAGAAGAGCTTAGTCTTAATTTTCGAGCCATCTTGATTTTCTGAGGAGCCAGAGAAAAAGTCACTAAAGGATTTCCCAGACTCCACCTAGCAGAGAATATTTGAAATTATCTTCCAAACTGAATGAAACATATACTTACATTTTTGCTCAAGTATCATCCATCGTTCTTAGTCAGGTAACTTCATATGAAGGAGGTAAATAGTGGTTATAGGTAATATTCCTGTTAATATGAAACAAAATATGATCAGAGGCTAATAAAACGTGAAGAGTTTTTATTACTCCCTACATCCTTTATACAATGTTCTCATTTCACACAAGGAATAGTCATGCTGTTTTTTCATACTTACCCTTTAGAGTAATTTCCTTTTTCTATTCAGGATTAATCCTGTTTTTTATGACTCCCTGAGCCTTCTTTTTCCATTAGTTACTCCCCTGTCTATGCATTTGTATGCCATCTTGTAGTTCTGGTTTCTAAGCACATAAAAATTTTGTCTCCAATGATACTGTTGGTCAGACAGATGATATAAATCTTCTTCTTAATGATTATCTTCCCAGCACTATCACTGTGGATGACCCAGTTTAGGAAGCAAAAAGAAATATGAAAAAGATTTATAATTGACAATCCAGCCACCAGTGTTGTCTACTCCACTGTGTTCTTTGGCGACTGTTTTTGTACGCTTAGAAAACTCAGGTAGAGACGTGGAAACCACCCCATCAATTATTCGTTGATTTACTGAGTATGATTTTACCCAAGTGCCAAGATGTAGTCCTGTAACAGTACTATCAAGTAGTATATGCAAAAGCAAGTCCTAAATTTTGTGGTAGGGAATATGAGTGGATTGGCCATGAGTTAAATGGTCCAAATAGCTACTACAATGCCATATATCTAGGATTATCTGTATGTTTCAGGAATTTTGAAATGGTAAGAAATTAAGACATATGCTAGAGCAGCAAAGGTAGAAGGAGTACAGAAGAGTTGGCAAATTTCTTGGAAAGCCCATAAGACAGGAGCCCTCACCTTAGAAGGTGTTGGAGGTGAAACAGTGATGTGCGGTTGGAAAATCAGATCGCCTAGAACTATTGAGTGTGTGAGATCTGGACTGGGAGAGAACTGGAAAAGGCCCATGTGTGTGGACTGAAAATTTTTTTGTGAATTTCAAGGTGGAAATTTTGAATGATTGGAAAATATGAATAGAGGAAGACAGGTAGATGTTCCAAAAAAAAGGTTAGGAGGAATGGAAGGGGCGACTAGTCCGATTTGGGGGCTTAGCTCGTTCCCCTGAAGATGACCACAAGCTCATGTGTCCTAGTCTAGCCTCAATCATTAATGCATGAAGGTAAGCTTTTTTGAGGGTATCCCCAATAAATTCCACAGAAATGATTAATCTCCGAGTATTACTACATGCATAGGGTACATGTTCAATGAATACTCAACAAATGAACAGATTTGATCATATTTTAAAAAACTTTTTCTGCTTTAGTAATTCAATGTTGCTTATTAAATAAGTTTCTCAACTTTTCCTTACCCTATGCTTTTTTTTTTTTGCGGCACCAGGGATTAAGCTCACAACCTTGCACCTGCCAGACAGACGCTTAAGCCATTGAGGCAAACTCCCAGCCCTAGTTTTTTTGAGACAGGGTTGCACTATGTAGCTCAGGCCGGCCTTGCACTCACGTTGTAGCCCAAGCCAGCCTCGAACTCACAATGCTCCTCCTACCTCAGCCTCCCAAGTGCTGGGATTAAAGGAGTGCACCACCACGCCCGGCTCCTCACCCTATGCTTTGATTTACATTGAGAATGACTAGCATGCCAGCCTCTGTTCTAAGGGCTATGCTATTCATTTCTAACAAGTCTATGAGGAAGCAGGTGCTTGCTATCTGTGAGTGTCTTCCTCACAGCCTTCTGAGGGAGGAAGCAGATATCAAAGTACCTGAGAGGCACAGCGCGTACCTTTCTCAACTGGGAAAGTGAAATTGAATCCAGAGAACTTGGGTCTTGAGCCTTAGCACTTAACTAACCAGGCCCACTGGTTCCTAAAGACATAGACGAACTTGGTGATGGAACCAGTATTAGCCGATAGCGCAAGTGTTCGCGAGCCTTTGGCTTTGTAATAACGCTCCTGTTGCATCGACCTTTGGGAGTGCATTGTACTGCATCAGACAGCGCGGGGTGCAGTGGGAGAAGGACCTGCTGTGCTATCGCGGGTACTACTGGTCAGCTACTTGACCAATAGTACCGTGGTTCTCCAGTTTCCAATGAGGGTGGAAAGGCACGCACCGCTGGGTGGTCTGAAGGTGACGCCTAACTTAGGTAAAATTTTCCATAATGTAGTGAGTTCTTAGGAAACATTAGCCAGTGAAATTAGTTGTTCCTGCAAATGTGGCGGCCACCTGCTTCTCTCGCATCCAAGGCGTGGATAGTTTTGAGAACAGATTAAATACTAAATAAAGGCTGGCTGACTGCTGACTGATATTTTTTGCCTTGCTTGGGGGAAGATATCCCAGAACAATATGTTACTATTAGTCATTTTTCTCTAATTTGTACACAGTCTCCATAATAACAATTTGCACTTGTACAGCATTTTCTATTAACAGAGTTAGTTTTACCAGTATTAGCAAGATGTACAGATACCTGTGTTATGGCAAGACTATGTTTTCCGTTAACGCATTTTGAGTTAAAAATAGGTGAGTAACAACAGAAAATCGGAGATTAGAATATTCGCATACCACTAACAGCGCCTGGCCCAGTTCTCACCGACATTCACGGTGTGGAACCTCAGTGCTTTCCTTCTTGGAAGTTTCTAGCAGGTGTTCACTGCAGACCTTGTGGTTACCTGTTCTATGCAGATTACTTATGTGTCTGTCATTCTTCACCCTCTTCTCTAAGTAGCATGGTGCTTTGTATTAGTTTGTTACTCATCTGCTTAAAATCTCCCAGATCTGGGAGGTAACGGGAGACAGGAACTTAAGTTCAAACACTACAATTTATTTATTTTTCTCTTTATTTTATGAAAATGAATAAAATTTCATAACCAAATAATAAACAAATAACAATAGTTAATACAATGTATATCCTTAGCTTCGAAGTTGTTACTCAGTACAAGATGTAAACCAAAAAGATTCTTGTAAAAAGAAGCAAACAGATAATAACACAAACTTTGTTTTCAAGGAACTAAGGTAAACTATTAGTATAAATGAAACAAATTAGCATATACATTGAAATAGTTTTAAACCATTGGATTTCGCAGTTTGGGGAAGTATTTGAATTTCTCCCTACTTTACAATTTGTTCTCTCTCTCTCTCTCTCTCTCTTTCTTTCTTGTATAAGAGAAACTATGCAATATTTGAGCTTGTGTTTGACTTTTTTCACTTAACATCATGTTCTCAAGTTGCATCCACTTACAAATACCTCAAGTTTGTCTTTCTTTATGTCAATGTAGTAATCCATTGTATATACATACTACATTTTTCTTATCCATTCATCTGTTGATGGACAGATGCTATTTCTGAGTTCTAGCTATCATAAATAGGGCAGCTATACAAATGGGTGTGCATATATCCCTGTAATAAGATAATTTTAACCTTTTCAGGAAGATATCTAGGAGGAGAATAGTTGGGTCAAATGAAATTTCTACTTTTAGTGTTTTGAGGAATCTCCACACTGATTTTGACAACAGTTATACTAGTTTACATTCCTACCAACAATGTAGTAGAGTTTCTTTTTCCCACTCCATCACTACAATTTTAAACAAACCATTGCCCAAATCAAGTCCCACTACTGATATGAGCCAAAGACCAACAGCATTAGGACACAAAAGAAACCACTGATATTTGTGAGCATAATAGCTAGCTCTTTGGCTTGCCAGTATTTCAGTTTACAACCTAAACATGCATAATTTTTGTTCCAAAGAGTAAAGGAATCTATTTATATAACATGAGCATTTTTTAACTCAAGCAACAGATAATGAGGCAGTCACTAATCCCATGTGGCAAATCCTACTCAAAGTGTACTTTTTCTCCTCTTGCAGCCAATCTGTTATTTGTTATTGTATTTGTTATTTAGTATTCTTTTTAAAAATTGGGTAGAGACCTCCTACCCTTTTGGTCTTCAAGGCAGGAAAATGCTGTGCTACTTGTTACTCCTTGAAATCACCATATGTAGAATAGATTATTCAAAGCTGTTTCTCTAACACTTACTACTTTTCCTCTCCTGCTATTCTACCACATAGGTAATCTCTGAAGGCTTTCTGAACAGCTAGATGTGCACACATTTGCTAGTTGCTTTACTTTTTCTGAGCTTCATTTTATAAAACTATAATATGAAATAGAGGCTGGAGGTGCTATGTTAAAGGGTTTTCCCCCAGCTCTAAACTGTGTACCTTTGATCACAATGCATGGTGGTGTTAACAATTCAGGTTTGCTCAATAGACATAGTGAGAGCTGAAGTCCATCAGGAAGGATATTGACTTCCTGTGGGCAAAGAACCGGTGTGGGTTATCTTGTCCGTGTCCTGTCGCTGCCGTAAAAGTCTGCCACAAGCTTAGAGTCCTAAACCATGCCAGCTCATTATCTTCTGGTTCTGTAGGTCAGAAATCGTCTATAGCAGCATGGGAGTGAAAGCAAGCTGTCGCAGAGCTGTGCTCCTGCTCCGGCTCCTGGGGAGGAACACTTCTCAGCCCTTCTGAGCTCTGGAATCTGCCCGAGGCCTTGGCTCTCATCTTTCTCCCTTTGTCTCCAAAGCCGTGGGCACTAAATCTGTCTGAGACTCTTCTCCTCGGCCACACTTTCCTGACTGATTCTTTCCTGCCTCCCTTTTCTCCTGAAGACCTTTGTGACTATGTAAGGCACCCTATGCGATCTGGAATAAGCTTGTTTTAAGGTCGACTGATGGGCAAATGTAATGCCATCTGCAGCGTTTAGTCCAGGGAGCCATGAGATCTAAAGTATTACAGATCCCAGGGGTTAGGATGGGGGCATCTTGAAGGGCAACATTATTCAGCTGTGACAGTTATATACACATTTATCTGTCAGGGTTTTCCAAACAGTTGTGTTCTCAGCACCCTGCCAGCTACTGAGGTATCCTAGAGACCAAAGGTGGGCCTGACCTCTGGCCTCTTTGGAATTTAGAGCAAGGTGACCAGAACTGGATGGGGTGAGCACAGCTGAGGATTAAACTGCAGCTGTAGTAGAGAGGAGTGAGACTATGAGGCCTTCTCGCAAGGTTTGGTGACCTCGTGCAAGAGACCAGGAAGGTCTCACTGGAAGAAGGAGCCATCGAGCTGAGCTCCAGAGAAAACACTTGAGTCTGCTGAGTGCAGGAGAGCAGAGAGCTAGCTCCAGGCTGAAGGGAAGCAGGACGCAGGCCTCCGCGGGGGAGGGTGAGCGCAGGTGTCCAGAGGTGGGGATGAGCCTGAGTGCCGCCCCTGCCCAGGGCACGGTCCAGGCTCATGGTATCTGAAATCATGAAGGACTTTAAGTTCCGATCGATGTGCACTGATTGGATCGGATATTCAGAGGCAGTTTTAAGGATAGAAGAGCCAGCCTCTGCCTCCAAGAAATACTCAGTCTATTCAGCAGGAGTTATAAATACACACAAGGAAACTTAAATAACAGGAGAGTGAGATAGCCAAACACGACAAACAACAGGTACGCGCCAGATGGTACAGGGAAAGCCGCAGATGCGAGGCTGTTCAGGACACTGCGTTCCTTAGATCTGGTTGCGTGACATCATATACTTAGCGGCTTCGGCAGCTCTGTACTGGATCCCACAGCTCCGTGTGTCCGAAGTCAGGTGTCCCACCGTGGGGTCCTCCGTTAGGACTCTCACAGGCTGAAATCCAGCAGCCAACAGCGCTGCTTCCACTCCCGGATGCTCTGCAGGAGGGATTGCCACCCTGTTCGGGCAGGCTGTGGCAGGATTCAGGTCTCAGGTCCTCATTTCCTGGGCACATGGCTTTCTGGGTCTTCCAGCCGGTAACAGATTCTCTCCTTTACATCTCTCTGGCTCCTGCCTTCCTCTTCTGCCTTTACGTGCTCATAGAATACACTGAGCCAACCTAGACCAGGATAATCATCCTATTTTCAAGTCAACAAATTAACCTCGATCACATCCATAAAGTTGCTCTTGCTGGGAAGTGTAATACTCCACTCAAAGTGCCAGAATTAGGGCGTGGATGATGGCTCTGTTTCTCCCCACCATGGATATAGAACTGGGAAGACTGGGAAGGTCAGAGGCTTTGGCTGTCTGGAGGTAGAAGAACACTAGTCCCTGTGCTGCTATTGCTGGTTTTGTTTCTGTCGTTGTGTGTGTTTGGTCCCATGATCACAAATGTCTACCAGGCCTGGGAAGTTATGCCCGTTGTCAACAAAACATGAAGGGTTTTGGTTAACTACAGAGCACATGGTCAACGAGAGTCTCCAAATTTATTCCTTTTTAACAAAGTCTATGCAAACAAAATAAATTTATGGGTAAAATCTGGCCCCCTGGCTGCCAGATGTGGACCTTAGAATAGATTCTCTATATGCTGGAAAGAATGATTTAGAAAAACAACACTTGGAATTTGAGGCACTCAGATCTAGAACTCTTCATTTCTACTGTCATCAGTATCATTTGCTAAAATGAATCACTCCCTCCTCTTTGAAACCTGTGCCTCAGGACACTGCCCTTTCTAGAGTCTCTTCTTGCTTCAGGTTCCTCTGCCCGACTCCTCCCGAGCTGAGCAGATGTCGGTGTCCTGGGACCGGTGCGCTCACCTCCCTCCCTACTCGATGTTATTTTTAGGTGATCCTCTCTGTCCCGTGGCTTTCAATGCCATCTCTAGAGTGATGACCCCCTCATTGGTATTTTTAGTTCTGACCTTTTCCCTGGGTTCCTGACATTCTTGTCCAGCTGCCTATTGGACAGCTTCATGTCCTCTTCTAGCAGTGAACTCCTTCGCCATGCGTCCAGGTGGAACTCTTCTTTTCCTCTCCTCCGCTCATTTCTCTCTCAGTGCTGTCATCTCGGTAAAGTACTACCCCATTCTTCCGGCTTCTCGGGCCCCAAACCTTGGTATCATCCATGATGTTTTTGCCTTTTTGTGCCCCACCCCATACTCTATTATAAAAGTCCCATTGACTAGACCTCTGAAACACAGTCAAGATGCGGTCATCTGTACTACGCCTAAAACCACCCCCCCGGCCATCCCCCACTACCTGCCCTGTGGGGGTCCCTCACCGCCACGGCTGACCTGATGCTGTGCCTCCTCGGCGGCCGGGGGAGGGTGTTTTAAATGTAAAACCCAGGTCACACCGCACCACTCTGCTCTGAAAACACTGCACTGCTTCCCATCTTCTCCCAGACACGTCCTGGGGTCCTTCCCTGGCCTCCCGCGAGGCTGCCTGAGTCCCTAGCCCCATCTCCCGGTCTCTCTCTTCAGTCACACCGACTCTGCTGCTGCACCCGGGCAGGCGCAGCACGCGCCGTACCTCCCCTCACCTGTTCTCATCCTGCCTGCTACTGTTTGGTTGTCTACTCACAAGTTAAATAAGCGAGAGCTTTTCCTTGGGCACCCTGGGTGAAATAATTTTCATGATAACTCTTCATAGTTGGCTGACTTTCAAGTAGCATTCACCCTGCATGGCCAATGATATATTACCTTTTTGTATGTTTATTGGTCTAGTAACTGGGTTTACTCACTATGACGCAGAATTATGAAAGTAAGAACTTTGCTTTGTCACTGAAGAAGCCAGTACCTAGAACAGGGATGAAAACATTATTTCTGAAAGGAATCGATAAGTGAGTTTTTTTTTTTTTCCCCCTGGAAGCCTTCCCCCTAAATCAGTGAGTCCTACACTGGGTATTGAGTGAAGAGATGATCTTGGATTTATAGAGAGAAAAAGTAAAGTATTTTTAGGAGAGAAGATGATTCCAATAAAGTCATAAGCTAGGAAGGAACAAGAGCTGGATCCTTTAAGTAACTAATAATAATAATAATAGCAGCAGCATTAGGAATACTTGTCCTGTTTGTTGAGCCTTACTGTCTGTCAGATACCACTGTGCTGTTTTAAGTCATTTAGTTCTTGCAGTGATGCTGAGAGTTAGAGAGTCAGGATTATAGTTGTGTGACTCAGTGTTGGTTTGTCCAACTATTTAATATAAAAACTGTCCTTCCCTCGGGAAACAGCAGTGATACAGAGGACTGATCTCTCAGGCACTCATCTGAGCATTCAGTCAGAGACCAGCGATGCTGCAGCACCTATGCAGAGCCCGGTGAAGAAATGCGGGTTTGGGCCAAAACGCACTCACCTGTGGGAGTAAGAAGCAGTGAGCCAGTCTGTCTCCACACAGGAAACCCAGGCACGGGAAGGGCGTGCCACCCACACAGGCCGATACACACATTTTGTTCTTATAAAGCAAGTTTTACTCTGCTCAATAATTTAGGCAAGTCCGAGGACTGATCCAGAAATAGGATGTTTGAATTTTAAAATTTCCTACAGTAAGAAGACACATGGCCATTAATCTTCCTTGTGGTATCCTCCCTCACTTTGAATACACATTTCCCATCATTCTGGAAACATTCTTTTTTCTTTCTCCTCCTTTTTTCGTCGGTCTATGTTTGGATGCCTAACAAACACATCCCTGTGGGGGATTGGTGCATACACATATTGTATCTTGTTCTTTTTCACTTCCCCTCCCCTCCCTACAGTCTCCCCCATCATTAGACCCACTCTCCGTTCTCGAAGTCCTCTTTCCTGTCTTTACGAGGTTTAAAAACTCAACGCACCCTGCTGCTGAGTGCTGTCCAACGGAGAGGCGGCTCACACAAATATCGCTGTGTCCCCGTCCACCTTGCTCACTGGATCAGCGACTGGGCGGCTTCTGCCTTTTCTCCAAAGTCAAAATGACTGTGAAAGGTCAACGTTTTGAATCGATTCAGGACATGGAGGCAGCGACAGTAGCGTGACTAAGGATCTCATGAACGTAGACTTTCAGAACCGCTTCAGAAAGCAGCAAGAATGACGCGATCGCTGTGTCCAGTGTGAAGGGAAGTATTTTGAGGGGGATTAATGGCAATGTGTTTTTTACTCTAATAAATCTTAAATTTAAACACTCACCATATTTTTAATCACATTTCATAATGGGTTGTGTTCTCAGACTTTTGAGCTCTAAACCGTCACTATTTTAATTTTTAAATACAGAAAATAAAAGACCTCAAGTGCACAGGCTTTTGAGCCACATAGACCTGAGCTGCAACCCTGCTTCCACCATGTGTACGAAGAGAAAGTGAGGTCCTTTGCCACCTACAATTCTCAGTTTCTTTCTCTGTGAAATGGACTTGACCATCACCCTGGGTGGAGGGAAATTGTGAGAAGATTATAACTCACTTCCTGTAAATTTAGACCCTTTCCTCTGTGTCTTACATTCTTATGAGGTGTCTTGTACGACTGTGTCCAGTTTCTATGCCAGAATCTACACCCCAGCACTGTTGACTGAAGCTTCCCCTTCTGAACCCCCAGATCTTGCCACTGTTATATGTCTGTCAGAGCCCCTGAGAGCTCTCCGTCTCTGGCCTTTTTCCGTTGCATTAGTACAGCCCCTCGCCCTTGCCTCAGTAACGTACTAGCCTGCAGAAGAGAATCCACCCCCGACCTTGGCCTCTGCCATGTCCATATCCACACCGAAGTGTACACGCTGACCCCACAGGGGCATCTGATCCGGGTCCCTTCTTCTGAACTCCCAACTTACAACTTTCCACTGTTTTCTCTTTGATCGTAGACAGCATCCACACATCTGTACCTCATCACACCTTGCTTAACTCTCTCATCTCATCTTGCATTCTCTCCTCCTCTCTTTCCGTTCTCCAGCTTGCTGACTTTCTTTGAATTCTTCACATGTGCCCTGCTCCCCACTGCCTCTGAGTTTTCGTGTTGCCTTTGCTCAGCATGGTTTTACCTCCCCCCACCCCACTTGGAATTCGTGACCTTCATGATTCAGCCTCTCTTTACCTTACAGCCTATCCCAGACTCTTTCATTTCTTAAAACTGTCTTTTCTGAGTACCTCATTGTCATCTGTTGCAATTGCACAGTACTGCTAGCATCATCTGATGACTTCTCTCACGGCCTCTGAGCTCCTTCGAAGGATAAATCTGCCTGGTTTACAGCTGTGTCTCCTTCCATGTGTCTTCCATGCAGCAGGGATTCCATTAGTACTTGCAGAGTAAATGATTAAATAAGATCTTACACGATTTTTGCCTCCTTGTAGGTTCTGAGTAAGAGTTCTGGTCACCATCATTACCTTTGAGTTGCTTCAGTCATAAAATCACCTGAATAAATTCCCTGAAGAATATGTTTGCAGTTTTGTCCTAATGGGTTTGCTATTTTGCGAAAGAAGGTGGAGAATAACCCCCCTCCCCGAGAGCTGAAATACTTCTCTGAATATGAGATCTTTAAATTATGTTTAAGTCTTTATTGGACTATATAATAATTGCCAAATAAAGTGATTTATGTTTCTTTACAGTATATCAAAAAACAAGGTCTCTGGTAATTATCCAAAGAATCCATTCCTTTCTTAAGGCCATGGCTAGTTTATAAAAATAAAAATGTCATCAGCAGAAAGGACAACCCCTGGTTTCCTTTGGTTAGTGGGCAAGGAGCCCATTCTTCTAACAACCAAGTCGTGCTCCTGTGCATAAACACAAAAGGAAGGAGGCTGTGATCTAATTCTCTCTTTCATTAAGTATAATTGGAATTTCATTTGTTAGAAGATCATGTCTGTCTACTCTCTAATTCTTAGGCTTCTGTCTTTCTAAATTTATTTCCTGCTGTTGTACTTTATTTCCTTTTTATTCCTTTATTTCCTTTTATTGTACTGTGCTCCATTCAAACAGAATAGCTTTCAGTTTTCTCGCCAGTCCCTGGCACCTGCTCTTCCCTGTTCGCACCGATGTCTCCTTTGCAGCCCACGATGGCCTGTCTCTCTCTGCCACGCTGATCCCACTGAGACTCCATGGTGCACACATGGAAAGCTCTTTGCTGGTCTTCCATTGGGAAAGGAGTCACTGCCTGTTGGATGTTGCTTGATTTTTTTTTTTTTTTGGGGGGGGGCACCAAGGATTGAACTCACAACCTCGCACCTGCCAGGACAGGCGCTTAAGGCACTGAGCCAAACTCTGGGCCTTGGTTTTTCGAGGCAGGGTCGCACTATGTAGTTCAGGCCAGCCTTGCGCTGGCGTTGTAGCCCAAGCCGGCCTTGAACTCACAACGCTCCACCTACCTCAGCCTCCCGAGTGCTGGGATTAAAGGCGTGCGCCACCACGCCCGGCTTGTTGCTTGATTTTTTAAAAGGTCTGCCATGGCATCTGCATTTTATCTTTTGAACCTTCCAGTGAGCACATTTCTATTTCTCCTGCCACATTTTAAAGTTGCCTATGGAAGAGTTCCTGTTTGATTCAATCATCTATCATTTTACTTGCACATGGATGACTTTAGATGAACACTAACTAAAAACATTAATCAACAGGTAAGTATTTTAATGGAGGACAGCGTATACAGTATTTCATAAAGTGCTGCCAACTTAGCACTTAGGATTTATCTATACCAGAAGTCTTTGCCCCCAACTTATGCCTGCCTGTGAAGTCAAAAATTAAAGTAAGTTGTGAGAGAAGCATTACATCACTCATACTCATTTTCATGAGCTGTGAAACCAATCAAAGCTCAAAACAACTTTGTATCTATTTGACCATTCATTTTGTTTGCTCTTCACATGATATATTAGAGAGAACACAGCCTTACCAGCTGTGGCGAAAGAGGGAGGGTGGCTCTGACAGCACTGGAGGGCTGGACAGAACTGGGCAGAGCAACTGCACTTGCAGACTTCATCCATCGACGTGAGGTAAAATGTCTCTGGTAGCCTAGCTGATTTTCCTAAGGTCTCTTTTTACTTTTTAAAATTTTACTTATTGTTTGTTTGTTTCAGTATCGGGTGGCTGATAGTGTGTTTCCCACAGTGTGAAAATTCTGGAACCCAGGAGGAGGGCATGGAAAAGTCAACATGGAGTTGTCCAGGTGAGTAAAATGATTTCTCCAGTGACCAGAGGATACTTGTACTTCTCTGATGCTCTTTTTGCAAGAACCATGCTGTGAGTAACAAGGCCCCTGAAACTGTGTTCATTACTGAATGAGTGATACATAGAATCCTCCTAGGCAGTTCAGTGTAATGTATATATATTTTGTCCCTGAAAATCATTAAGTTGCTTGGGAAAGGTTTGAGTTTTATAAATGTGTGTGTGTGTGTGTGTGTGTGTGTGACCACACACTGAAGTGTTATAAACTTTTCCAGGAAAGCAAAAACAGCCTAGAATTCATTTCTGTATTTTGGCGATCTGGTCTGAGAAATTAAGCAGAGTCCATGGGCCACCCTTGCTTGTAGATATGGAGTCTCGACTGGGGTTCTAGTGGGTCAGCCCCACATACCTCCAGGCAGACGTTTCTCAATATCTGGAGATACGTTTGGGTTGTCAAACCTGAGACTGTAGGTGGAGGCCAGAGTTGCTTGTAAACATGCTACACAGAACAAACTCTTCAACAAGGAATCGTGTGGCCTGAGATCTCAACAGTGCCATTTCTGAGAAACCCTGACTCAGAGGGAATCTTTCTAGAATGCCATCTCTCTGGCATCAGAGACTTGCTTTTCTTAGAATCCTTCATATGTACCTAGAAACTGGAATGTCTACTGTTTTTTACATGATAGGATGGGAGAAGGAAAGAACAGTGTGCTACATGTTTAGGAGTAAGTAACACATTCAATAGTTACTTCCATAGTCTATTTAACTGAGGAGCAAGATCACATGTAAAGGTAATAAAGATAGAGGTCTTGGAATTCTTAAGAAATAAACGCTTTTGCCTTGGCCCAAAATATCCATCTGTGATGTGGAATTAGACATTGGAAAATGGATGAGTGAAGGATCCGTTGCTATCATTAGAAATGTCAAGCTTCCTCTTTAGACCATGTAGGGCTCTCGTCAATGTCTGAAGAACAGATCTTCCAAACCATCTGAAAAACGGGTTGCATCTTTGACAAAATCATTTCCAATAATATATTCTCCAAAATATGTGAAACCAGATAAAAAATCTTTAGTACAGAATGTTCAAGATACTCTTAGAAGACCTCAAGGAATTACAAGACGTACTATGAGCTCTGTATGCCCCAAGCTTTGTCCTCTTGGAAGTGAACTTTGGCCGGGGGAGCAACTGAGGCAGGGCTAGATATGGCTTTGCCACGATTTCTCAGAAAACCATCTCTTGAAATTTCTCCTGGAACTTCTGCAAGCCACTGAATCCAGGAAAATAAAATAAAAAGAAAGCAAAAAATGCGTCTATGCACATATGTCAAGCAATAGTATGATGCTGGGTTTTAAAAATGTCTTTTTCCTCTGTTAATCTTTATAGTCATTCCATGAATAAGTATTATGATTTACTCGTTCTATAGTTGAGGAGACTGATGCTAAGAGATGCGAATAACCTCTACGTGCATCGTTCAGATATTAGTAGAGTTTGTGTGGAACCCATGTCACCAATATTCCAAAGTCTCCATTCTGTTTGGTTTTTTCAATGTAATCATTTCTTTTTAGGTTGAATCTGGTAACCACAGGTCACTTCACTTAGTCCAGTGCTTCATCTTCCTTCTTTAAAAGAATAAGTATGTAGAAAGTATGGTAAATGGTAAAATAGATTGAAGAAAGGTGTAGATCACTTTTTTTAAATAGTGAAGCAGTGTGAGCATTCTTCTCCTGAGATAATATACTTAAAATCTGTTTTTAAAATACCCAAGACAACCACTGTAATACGTTTGATTTGTTTTCGAGAGAAATATTTGCAAAGGGCTGAGTTGCAGGCTAAAGATTTTCCTGAAAGTTCTATACACAGCTTCACATTACACATTTACACACCACACACACACACACACACACACACACTTCAGAGTAGGTTTAAAATGCTCATTACCCATGACTTGTAAATTATCTAAAGTTTGGGACTCACAGGTTATGGGAGCACAAGTTCTTGCCTCACAAGCTCTTGGAGGACTAGACCATGTGGAGGTGGAGGAAAGTTCCCAACAGCGAGCGGATATCATCAGTGGCCAGCAGTGAGCTTCTTCTCAGAACTTCACCAAGGACAGACACCCCGGGTTCTCCTGATGGCACTTGGTGCTTCGTGTTGACATAATTTTGTTGAAACTTCATTTCCCCACTACCCTTGTTGATTTTCACTCTTCAGATTAATTCACTGAGCACCAATGAGTTGTGCAAAATTGCTTTCTCATTTCCCCTTTGACCACTTGGAGACCATCCTTAAGTTGAACCCAGAAGAACAGAAATTGGTTTATTAAGCAAGATTCAGAAATGACTGGTGAAACAGAGTGGAACCTCAGTATTGGTGTTTCTGTGAAGCAGGCATGATACCTCTAGAACAATGGAAATTTCTCATGTATATATATAATGTTTTTTGTTGAACTCAATAACCAAAATGTGATTCCCATGTAATCAAGAAATGCTTCACGGCTCTTGAAGACACCAGCTCTCTGAATTTCCTTAAATAGACTGATCACATTTCCGTGATCACAAGCAGAGCTGATCAGAATATGTCTTTGTAGAAGTTTCTTTATAAATCAAAGTTTATTTGTTCAAAAAGGTAGACCTTGCTTTCTCAAATGTTATCTCTCAGAGGTGATATTCTGTGATCTATATCTAAGGAAAATGTGTGCATACTAAACTTGAATTTTGTTTTAATAGAAAAGGGAAACATTACTTTTTTTTCTTCATTCTTTGAACAGTGCAATTGACACAGAGAACCGTACTCTTTATGTGGGTGTCAGAGTTCCAGAAGGCTGAAAAATTTGTTCCTTTTTCTTATCATTTGGGTGACCCATCTTAATGATTCCAGTATGATGTTCCCTTTACTAGACAAATGCTTAATTCTGTATGTTTTGATATTAGAATGGAAAGCGAAATTGAGCTAAAATGGATTTCCAATCTGCTTGCCTTACATAGTGAATACTTTTATTTTCTGTCAATCAGGAAAATTATTTTCCAAGATCAAACCTGTGATTAACCTCGAGGAACTCAAGTTTGTATAAATCATTGTATTGATTGTTTTTAAAACAGGATAAAATTGACTATCAAACAGAGCATGGCTTATTCAGGAGAAAATAGTTCTCTAGTCATTACCAATCCCCCAAACAGTTCACCAGACCTTGATTTTTCAGATTTAGTTTTTATTTTCAAGTCATTCCCAGAGTGCAGCTAAATATAGTACTTTTAATATATACCGCAATGTAATTCCTTCAAAGTCGATTTGGAAATATTTAAGTGTCACAGATATTAACAGAGTGACCAAAGTAGATCTGTGACTTTATTTCGGAGACAATTGCCTGGTGGGAAAACAAAGCAATGAATGCTTTCAAAAGATTTCGTCAGGGCAGTGGAAAATGTGATGTCTGAAAATGTTACATTTCTATTTCTTAGTCTCTTAGATGCTCCCATTACTGCAAGAACAAACAAGCAAGTGAAATGACAATAAATTCAAACAACCAGTCACACACAAAATATAAAAAGAGAGATGTGCATGCATATGTGTGTGTGTGTGTGTGTGTGTGTGTGTGCACGCACACGCGCTCTAGTAACGGAAAGCTCCAGGGCCAGTAATGAAATGTCTGTGGAATTAAAATAACATCACGAATACTTTTCAGAATAATAATAAATTGTCAAAAGTCTACTGCCTGGCTCAAGATTCTGCTTGTACTCTGCTAAGAGCTTCCGACATATTCTGGGACGAGGGGAAGGTTCCCCTTTGCAGAAGTACAGAGAAAGGGATGGACAGCAGGAGGGCAGGGAGCTTTGCCTTTCCTTCCTCGTCGTGCTGTGGAAGAGGTGAAGGGCTCCAGGGCCTTCGGGCCATGACCTTGGTCCTTTGCAGAGGGCTGGGCATGCAGGCCGACTCGAGCTTGCCTTTAGTCAGTGCTCTGTGAATAGCACTGGGTCCCTGAATGACGTGCGTGCAGGCACCAGAGGGAGCGGGTGACTCAGAGTGCAGGAGGCTGGGAGATTGCCCGAGCAGCCATTAGCACGTCATTGGTAATCCCAGCGACACCTTTCACATCCGCGGTATTTGTCTCTATGCTCTCCGCGGAAGGCTGTGTGAATGTTTTATTTAAGGGCTCTGGGCTGCGTCTGCCTGACGGATCGCTTGTCTGCAGGGCTTGCGAACCTTTGCAGATACTGCAGGCCACGAGGGGTGGGGGTGTGTGCGTGGAATTCCTGGTGTGGATGCAGGCCACTCCCCTGAGCAGACGCGATGCTGCCGCTCTTATTCCTGGACAGCTCTGCCTGGGGAATGAAACCTGGAACCCTGGCCCTCTCACTTCGGGGCAGAATGAAGCGAAGCTTCAGTCATTAGTGTGCAAAGCAAAATCTGCTGAGTTCCATAAATCCCCGTGAAACACCTGATGAGGAAGTGGCATAGAGGAGTCGTGGCTGAGAGCACCTCTGTGGGCTCAGTCTGAGGGCCAGTCCTGTTGGTTTCTGTTCCTGTGACTTCAGGTGGGTTAGTGATCATTTCTGAGCCTCAGTGTTTATATCTGAAAAATGGACATAACAGTGATCTTCTTTAAGAAGTGCTGCAAAGATTAAATGACAGCCATGTGCAGAGTAACAACTGGCAAATTATAAGCACGTAATCCATGATGGCTGTTTTATTTCTGTTTACTGGGGACCAGGTTAGATGCTAGAGCAGCAAGGTGCATGCATCGCTACTCCCTGGAGAGGAACTCAGAGCACAGATGAGCCAGGCAAGGAAAAGATTGGGCTGCATTGTGGCGGGGCTGTGTTAGCATAGTGGTTCTGCAATTTGAACATGCACGAGGTTGAGCTCCTTTTAAAGAGGACTTTGATTCAGTTGATCTGGCATGAGGGTTTGTGAGGCTGCAGTTCTGACAATCACCCAGGTGCTGACCCTGTTCTAAGGACCATACTTCGGGAAGCAAGATCCTAGGGCAATGGCCAGGTCCCTTGGGAGCAAACGAAGGTCAGCAGTTTGTGACTGTTCTTCTGCACACTCTCCTCCAATTCTTCCATCTCCTTGCTAGCTGCCTGACACCAAACGCCGAAGCAAAACACTAAGTGAAGGCTAGAGGAGGTCAATGAGAAGCTTGCTTAGTCAGGGGCAGCTGCTGGTAGAGGCGGCCCTTGAGCTGGCCTTTCCACACCATGATGGTCATGAGCTGGGGCAACCAGAAAGGCCAGGGAGAAGAGCGGGGAAGGGAATCATCCCTGCGAAGTATGTGCAGTTGCTGGTTCAATGTATTTCAGGACCCGGGGAGTATGCAACAGGAGTTAAATATAGTTATTGAACATTTGCCACATTTGTGAACTTCAGAAATGTTAAGAGAACATTTTTATTTTTTCCTTCTCACACGGGAGGCTGTGGAAATGTGTACAATTAGCATGGATTATCAAACCCAGTGGGTGGGGAGTTCCACGTGCACCTCCCACGATTTCTTACTAGTGTAACTCCTGCAAGTAGCACCAAGCAAACACAGATCTGGCTGCTTTCCCTGTGACAAATGAAGACTCCTTCCAAAGCCAACTGCGATATTAGTCGCAGGCATTTCAGAGTTGGGGTGATGAGGTTTGCACCCAGCCAATCTGCAAAGCCATGTGCGGGAATCTGACACCTTCAACCACAGCTTTTCTGGGTCATCCATGTCTCTCCTGACTGCCCACCCCTCCAGGACTCTGCTCACTTGGATTCTCCTGCCCACGGTATGCTTGAAACTCCTGTCATCCAACTGAATTTTAAAACCTAGTTTATGATTCATTGTTCTGGTCTAGGCAATCTCCAACCCACACTATGTTCTTCTTTTCTTCTCAGCCAGATTGTCCACGTCCAGCTGTGAGATTGTGAGGTCTTGGGGGGCAGAATCTGAGTGTATCCTTCATCTGCTTCAAGCCATCGGCATGGGTGGGGACCTGACCATGATGAAGAGATCGCATTGCAGTTAGAGAGTCCAGGATTCAAATTCCAGCCCTGCTACTTGGTAGCTGTATAATGCCGGGCAAATGGCAACAGCAGTCTCACAATCATGTGGACAGTGTTCATCACAAACCATTTGCCTTCGCATCGTGTGCAGGCCAGTGGAAGTAGTTCAAATAAACTCTTCACTCAGCCACTGTTATTATACCCATATGAGGTTGCTGCTCTGTGGATTGGTTGGTTGGTCTTAACTTCTTCATCTAGAAAATGAGTAGAGTAAATATTTCAGTAAGAGCTACTCTCTCTTCTATAAATGATACTTTCAAAAGATATTCTAGCATGTTATACTAGTGGGCATGCATTTGTGAACCTGAAAACATAACACACACACACATACACACACACACAGAGACATACACACGATAAACCTTCTACTTAGCCCAAGCACCTTGAACTCTCTGTCTTGAGACAAGTGGTATTTTTGGTTTCTCTAGTTCAGTTATTTACATCACCACCCACCCACTTGTCCAAGCCAGGGACATGAGATGCGTTCTGTGTGTATCTTGTTCCTATACTACCAACTCTGCCTCACACACTGTTCTAGGCTCTTTGCCATACAATCCAATCAGGTCTGTACCCTTATATCCCACACTTTACGATTTAATGAACTCTTAGCCTGTATTTGCTTTTATTTTCAGATAAGTAAATTGAGGCACATAGTGACTAAGTCACAACCCGATGGTCTCGGCTTGTGTAGAGAGCTACACTCAGGCCCATTTCTCACTGATCACTGTGTCTTATTATTCTACTTTTCAGTGCTTTCAAACCTCTGCCCTTCTTTCTGGCTTCATTGCTTGGAACTACTGCCATAATTACCTAACTGGTTTCTCTGCCTACAACTATTTACCCTTACTAAATTATCTCCTACTATCTACAGCTCATGCTTTTTGGAATGCAGAGTTAGTCGTCAATCCTTGGTTTATCATTTTTCAATGATACTAATTGCTCACAGAATAAAGTCTGAGGTTCAAGGTCTTCTCCTGCATGGTCTCTCATCTTTTGGCTTCTACTTTCTCCATATGTACTTTGGGTGCAAGTTGAGCTTTTTAGCCTTCCTGGAATTTCCGATATAAAAGCAGTGATATTACTGCAGCGAGGTAGCAATTGCCCCAGACACATGGTAACCACTCACTCGGTCCTCGTAATAACTGAATGAGTCTGTAGCTCCGTGCTCACTGTTCTGCTGATAAGGTACAAAGTGGTGCTCAGCAAAGGCACAGAGAGGTTACGCACCTTGCCTGATTCCACACAGCTCCTGACTCCAAGGAGGACAGGCTGAGGCATGAGAGTGTGTTTAGAAGAAGGGCAACATCTCCCACCCAGACAGGAGCCTGAAAGCGTGTGGTCTGGTCTGCACTGCTGCAGATCCAGAAATGCGACTTCACAGCTGCTCCTGACCACACGGCCATGACCTCATGTGGAAGCCAGAGTACCAGCTGCCCACGTCGTAAAGAGATGCCCAGTGCTCCACCACTCTGGAGAGGCCGCGCAGAGGCCTGGTGCTTCGGGCACCGCATCAGCAGGGGGTCAGTAGCGGGCTCTCACATGCTCTGCTCCCCAGGCTCTGACCACCAGCTATGTCCCTCTCCACATCTTCAAGGTGAGCAGATGCCGGGGTCAGCCCAGCCGCCCTCCCTGCCTACTCCTCTCCAGGACTCAAGGCTCCATCGCGCACACCACTGTCACAGCCTTACTCGTCCTGTGGGGACTTTTGGTGATAACTTCTACAAGTATGCTAGTACTCACATCCTCGGTATAGGTGAGGAGCCCCTTTTCCCTCCAAGTCTATTTTGCATATTTCCACTCCAGTTCACAGTGTGTGGATTTCATTGTTTCATGCCCGGAGAGCTGTCTTACTACTTTAACTGCAGTGCTTTGTTCTTACCTTAGTACACACTTGGATCTTAATGTTAGTGGGTTGAATGATGGAATGCATGAGCAAGGAAGGTATGAAGGGGGGCTGAATTGAATTTGCTTTATCTACTGACTTGGAGTCGAAGATATCTAAGATAAGAACTGGATTATTTTCTCCTTTATCCTTATTATGTCTATCATGGTGTTGATCTCACATTAAACCCAAAACAAAATTTCTTCTCGAATTAGTGCATGGACAAATGTGCAGGGCACAGAAGCCGCTGCCCGGGGAAGCTCTGTGCATCGTGTTAGGTAATTTGTAACATTCAGGATCCGAGAATCAGAACAGAATCCCAGTTCCTATTCTTCCCCCACCCAACCATTTTTTTAAAATTTTAAAAACAAAACGAAACAAAGATAGACATGATACTTAATTTCAAAAAAATAGTAGGAAATCAACAGTGGGTAATATATTGCATATTGTTGTCTTAGAAGTAGTTGTTCAAGTTACAAGATTTAGGCATTAAAAAAGTGATCAAACAATCAGTTGATGATCTTTATCTCATATGAACTGCCACAGGGTGACAGGTATGGCACTAGAAGATGACATTTTCGGGCAGGCCAGTGCCTCTGCTGTTTTCAAGATAAATAGGGTGCCGTAAAGTGTCTACAGATTGGTCCTCAATGCGAGCTGCTTAATTCCCTGCCATTCCTGTTTAGTTGCTTTTGATTTTCTGATAGGCCTTTAACTTTGTTAAAAGGGAATGAAGGTTCTTTACTTGTGTAGTCCTGAGTCGTTCACAGAATACTTTTATGTTTAGTCTCTCCTTTACTCTATGAAATTAACACAGGATAGGTAGTGTTATTTTTATTTTTTAGGATTAAAAGGTCAAAGTTCTGCAAGGCCATTATGGTCCAAGAGCACAGTATTTTGGTTACAGCTGAGCTACAATTTAAACTAAAACCACTGTTTTCCAATTCTCCAGATTTCTCTCTGAGCAGGCAAAGTCATTGCGTGTGTATGTATTTGTGTATCCTTTCTTTCCTTATCCCCCGAACTCTCTGATGTTTTCATTTTGTCTTCAAAACGTGGTCCCACCCTCTGTCACCCATGGCTTTCTAAAGAAAGTGACTGACAGAGCAGAGGAGAGCAGGGACTCTAACTGCTGCCTAGGAGTTCGAGGCAGATGCGTCTCCTAGCTGGAGAGCGAGGCTACCTTTTGAAGGGGACTGTGAGAGTGGGATGCTGCGTGAAATCGAGATAGTCTGGACGAAGACACTTGGCAGCAAGACTCTGACTTGACGATAGAACTCTAAACACATGTCGTGGGCATATTTGCTTGATATATAAAAAAAAGCAATGCAGTCGTATAACTTCAGAACAAGAGACTACGTCGTGTGCTCATAGAAGACATCCTTAGACACAACCCTGGAATTACAGCCAAAGGTCAAGGAATCGGGAAAATGATCAGCCAGCTCCTCTCTGTCCTTGCCCTGTTTCTGACGGTTCATGGGCTCACATCTTTCCTTCTCTCGGGAGACTTTTTATCCCTTTTTCTCAGATTCATCTTTTCTGTTTGCTTATTTATAGCATATCTCGCCTAGTTGGCAGTCTCCGTTGCGTGTGACCTTTCTGCTTGGCTTGCTGCAAACTGCCATAAACTTTCAGTGTCCAGATTCCAAATGTGTGGGAGAACAATTTGGGCAGATGTTTGCCACTAGTTCCATCATCCCTAATCAAGTCATGAGACCATGCACAGGTGCCTGCGGTCCTAGGCTGTAGATGGGGTAGTCTCTAAGAAGGAAACACAGACATTGAGAACACGAATATGAGGTCCAGCTCATGAAGACTCTGAAACCAGAGCTAAGAGCAGCAAGCCCAGGGCATGGTAGGAGGGCACTGGGTGCAGGACTGAGTGTAACTGGCAGCAGGATGACTTAAAGCTGAACTTCTAAGTTACTTATCCATACCCCACCCCCCAATTGCTCTAAGGATGGAGCTGCTCACATAGCCTGCGGTATCACGGAGCTACAAGTGAAGGGAGAAGTGGTTTTGGCTGAGAACAGCACGGTGCTACAGGTGCAGAGAGTAAGCAGATCATTAGGTGCCTTCAATCCAGTACACCAAAGTCATCATCTGGGTTAGAGATCCTCTAAGGTGAGAATTTTGCTTCTCTAAGTAGGCCTAACAGGTAAGACTTCATAAAAACAGAAGCCTAAAACCCGTAGACATTGTCTGGAGCTATCATTGTCTTTGAAGAAAGTAAAAAACTGACATCTGATGAGCAGCTCCCATGTGCCAGGTTCTTTTCCTGTGTTGTTTAGTTTTTCCGCGCTGATCCTTTGATGCTATCATTAATAGCATCTGTAATTTGCAGAAGAGGAAATGGGCTGAGTACAGCTCTCTGCTCCTCAAGCCATAAGCCAGGCTGCTAATCCAGTGGTGGCAGACCTACAGTGGGCACGCATGCACAGCGCAGTCTCTATCCTTGAAAGTTCTGAAAGGTTTGCCTTTACTGGGCTCGAAACCTCCTTTCCCTCCAGGTGTTCTCTTTCCTCCCTTCCCCTCCCCTTTCCTGTCCTCCCCTCTCGTCTCCTCTCTTCTTTCTTTCACTTTTCTTCTTTTCCTTTACTTTCCTTTTCATTTTGCTTTTGAAGACTTTGGGTCAGACTTTGTGCCTCAGGGCCATTTTGGACTTCACATCTGCAACACTCCTGTGATGATTCCGATTTGTCTTAGTTCTGGCCTCGACCTGTCCCACAGATCCTGGGGATGCTGTGCGCTCACATCCTACCCACAGATGTAGGGTGGGCTGCTCCTCGTTCCTGCCCATCCCCACAGGGCCATCTTTCCCAGGGCTCTCGAGACCCCACCGTGGACCAAACAGTGTTGTTCTGAAAGTTGCCCATTGTCGTCAGCATCGCATGATCATTTACCACCGAGAGGTAGCAGAGTCGCTTTGATTTCTTACTAGTCAAGAATTAGCAGTATCTTTCAGACCTGAAGTGCCCAAAGCATTCCTCATAATCAGCACAAGGGTCTCAATACTCCCACTTTCTGTCCGGTCAGATGTGGGTTCAAATGTGATTACAAGAAGAGCCGTCGTGATGATAAATGTGGCCAGCTCCTCCGTAACTCAATCAGTTAGACACTAACAAAAGGAATTATAAGGGCCCAAGGGAAGAGCCAGGGCAGCAATTAAGGGCCTGGCCTTTAAAGGAGATATTGGAAATACTTAAGTCTTTACTTTTGGGCCTCATGTCCCCCATAAAAAAGATTATGACCATGAGTAACATGCCAGAAAGCAATTCCCTGTGTGGTGTTGGGGCGGGAGGCCACAGAGGTGGTGGGGCCTTTGTGGTACGGAGACAGGAAGCCATATTGGTGATGGAGCCTTTGCAGTGCTGTGTAGGAGGCCATGTTCGTGCGGAGACCTTCGTGGTGTTGCGCAGGAGACCACATTGGTGCACCGTGTGAGACGCTTTCTGTAAGCCTTTTCCTGCTGTCCCTCTTACTTCCTCATAAAGCATGACAGTATCAGTACTGATTCTAGGAAAAGGAGACGCTAACACGATTTCTCTCTTTATCCCATCCCGGTGTTGCTCCCAGCCCTTCTCCTCTACCAATATCTTTGAAATGCAAGGAAATGTAAATGTCCCAGTTCTTATTTAATATGAACTCTCAACACTATGTGACACTTATATCCACTGCCCTTTTACTTTACTCCCCTAAATTTTCTCCTTCCATTTTCCCTATTCCTCTTTGGAATCCTTCAGGAGAATCATACCTGACCTTCACATAGCCAATACTTAATTATATCTTACTACGTGCCAGTCACTCTTAGGAGCTCTTTATAAATATTTTCTCAGTAAATCCTCGTAAACATTCAACGAAAAGTTGCTCCAGTTTTATTGATCGAGACCCAGCGAAGGTATATAACTCTCAGAGGTGGGAATTTGAACCCTGAAAAGGTAACTCCAATCTCTGTTCTTGACATCTGCATCAAACTGCTTTTCTCTTTATTGAAATTCCTCACCGTTCTATTCTTCAGCCTTATCTTCTAATTCTATTCTTCCTCTCAAGGCAGTCATGGAAATTGCCATTATGTAAGTTAGCACTGAAAATCTAATAGCTTCTGTAAGTATGCTGATAGTCCTGACCTCTCTTGCTATCTCTGGACACTTATATTCAACAGTTACCAGACTGAATATTTCCACTGAACATTCAAGAAACACTGCAGACAGAGCATATCCATGTTCTTAAGACTCCTTGTACAACTCTTCCATACCACTTGTCACACTTGCAATTAAATAATTAGTGACATAATCATTTGCTTATCTTTATTTGAACAAAACCTTACCAACAGCGTAAAACTTACTGTGTTTATCAGGGTAGGCACAACTCACAGTTTTCCATGCCCTCTAGATGCTCTGATGTGTTTTTGAAAAAAATAAATAATGTGTATCACTCAGGTTCTTCATGCTGGCATAAAATAACCTAGTATGATTTAAAGAAGGAGAGGTTTAATTGGGCTCACGGTTTCAGAGAGTTCAGTGCATGGTTGGCTGGCTCCATTGCAAGAACATCATGGTAGAAGGGCATAGCAGAGAAAAGGTGCTCACTTCATGGTGGTCGCAAAGCAGAGCACACAGGAAGAGCAGCAGCAGGAGATACACCTTCCAAATGCACAGCGTTAGTGACTCACCTCCATCTGGCCTCATCTCTCAACATCATATTCAGCTGTGAACGTCTGTGGATTAATTCTCAGATGAGTATAGGGCCCTTGTTGCCCCATCACTGTTTCAGGAGCTTCTTAATTCTGTTAAACTGACAATTAAGCTGAACTATTTTAGTTTCATTTCTACCCCTTGTCATTTTGACACTCAAACACATCTTTCTAAACCACACTTAATCTCTAAAAATAGACAATAATTAGGTCATTGTTCCACCTAACGTAATGGAACTATCATGTGTACCACCAAAAATGTCCTAATCACTTCCCCAATTTCAACTTTACTAGCATTGCTCAAAACTGCAGTCAAAGTTTCCCCTGAGACACAAAGCAAACTGTTAACTGTGAAGTTTTGAAAATTAAAAAAAATTAATTTGCATATTTTGAATATGCAGTATTACGGGGTAAATATTTCCATTTCAAAAGGGAGGAATGGAAGGAATAAATCGGGACAAAGCAAAATCAAAGCACACCAGGGGAAACATTACCTTACTATAACTTTATTTTCCAGCATTAAGGGCACACGGTGATGAAAGAGTTCCAAAGGGTTTGTGCAACTCTCTCCCTGTGGACTTGTCAGATGTAGTCTACGTGGCATCTCTCTCAGGTTAGCTCCATTCACTGCCTCTGACTTTCCTCAGCAGATGTTCTACTTTCCTAGCATCTCCAGCTTCCTGGAGTTGTGCAACACCTTCAGTTTCATTCCTATAGCTTCATCCACTGCCCTTTCTGGTATACCTTGCTTAGCCTCCCAAATCTCTTTTTGAAATCTGGGTGGAAGCTCCTCTGACCCTGAAGTTCTTGCATTTCTGCAGATGTGAACTCTTGCATTTTGCATTCCTAGTGTCCTGTGGATATTATCAAGGTATGCTGCTAGAGTGAGCAGTAGCCAGGCCCTCATGGATTATAGCTGCAGAAGATTCTGAGTGCCTGGATGACTGAGTATGGGAAAATGAATCCTTGGAAACAAATTGCCTGGGAAACTCTTCTCTGTCAGAGGGTAGACAGGATGGATTCTTTTCTCAAAGGAAAGGTTTACACTCTTACACTCTTTGAGCCTGGAATGGATAGAGTCTTACTGATTTCTGAGATCACCTAAAGGTATTTTTCTTCTTTCCATTCGAAGTACTTGGATTCATTTTAATGTTATGAATCTTTTTTTTTTTACACCTACTTCCTTGGGCATAAACTTTATAGATAGTTCTTTTGGGGTCAAAATTTAAGGTTTTGAAATATATGTCTGCTTTTTGCTCTTTAGTTTTATTACATATCTGACTGAAACAGTCGATAGTATCTATGCCACAGCCTATGTTGAGCTGCCATGAAATTTTCTGTAAATTAATCCACTTCATCCACAGTCAATATCACATGGTCTCAGGACACGCAAAAATGCAACCAAATCCCTTTTCAGAATATAACCTTCATGGCCTCCAATTTAATTCTCAAAAGTCCTCATTCTCATCTGAAACCTCATGTACCTGGCATTTACTGTCTGCATTCCTCTCAGCATTTTGGTCTTTCGACCCCTGACCAGGTTCATCTATTAAGCTCTGCTTCTAACATTGTAAGGTCTCTTTAGCCTGATTCTCCAAACCTTTCTAAACTCCTCCCACAAACTAGTTCTAAAATCTTCTGAGTCACATTGTCAGATATAGTCACAGCAATGACCCTATTCTTGGTACCAGTTTGATGCATTAGTCAGTTTTGCTGCTTTTGGGATACAACATCTAACCCCTAAAACTTAGAGGGTAGGTTTAATTAGCTCAGAGGGTCCAGTTCATGTTCAGCTGCCTCCAAGACAGGAACATCATGGAAGAGACATAGTGAACAAAGCTGCTCACTTCATGGTCGTTTCTGGGAAGCAGGACAGGGGAACGGTGCCAGATAGGAAGACACCAGGGCCCGGGTAGTGTTTCCAAGGTCACACCTCCATGACCCCCAGCGCACTGAGAAGTGTGCTTTACTAATCTCCTAGGCAGCTCTCAAACAGATGAAGTTGACAATTCAGTTTAACTGTCACAAATAATAAAGTAATTTAAAAGGTAAAATGTCACTTAAATTCTATAATACTTTCCATTTCAGTATATAGTTCTCTAATGTCAATCAACCCCTTGCATACATTTTAAAGAAGTTGTATTCACGGTGACTTAAAATTTAGTACTTTTTCACCTAACCTGAAGTCTTGAAATAGTTTCCATACATATATTTTATTATGTTAAGGTTGCATGTGTTAAATAACAATTTTCTATATTGTTCAGCAACGTTTTCTTCTCAATATTTAGCTATTAGCAATATATCTGTAATAAACATTTTATGCGCATCATTGCATTGTTCTTGTGAAATGCTTCTTCAAAATAAATCCCTAGAAGGATTCCAAGTTTAAGTGGCACTGTTGTGGTTCCTGATGTATGTTGTGAAATTACCATAAAAATTGTCATATCAGTACCACTCGCAGCAATAGATGAGGGCTTGTTCAGCATTGGCTATAGTATATCTGTTTCTGCATGGAAACTGAGGCAAACTGTATATTCATAAGTATATTCACTTAAGCAATCTTAAGGTATACTATCAGTGGCTTTACTAGACTGATAATGTTATATAATCAAAGTCACTATTTAGTTCCAGAACTTTCTGTTCATCTCCCAAAGCAGTTCTGTATCCCTCATCTGCTTCCAGTAGCTCCTTCCTCCACTCCCCAAGTCTCCCTGAGCAACCTTGCACACCCTTCCTTTTTCAAAGTATCCATCTCCTTATTTCCCATTATCTAGATTTTATTTTGTTCTTATTTATATTTTGGGTTTCTCATGTGAGAGTAACCAAGAGATATTGAAGCTTGTGTTTCTCATTTATTTCACTGAACATTATGCATCTGTTTTCCCACAAGTGACTCATTTGTCCTTTTTTCTGACAGAGTAGTACTCCAGTTGTGCATAGATACCACATTTTCTTTCTCCATTCAGCTGGGATGTGGGAGAGGTCGGGGGAAGGGATGCACAAAGAATGAGGATGCGATGTCCATGGACCAACTCCCTACTAGGGACGGAATCACTGCACACTGTAAGCATGGACTAATAGTGACTGAGGAAAAAGAAAGAAGAAAGAAAGAAAGAAAGAGAAAAAAAATATTACAGAAGCCGAAAATTAGGTAAGGAATACTGTGGGCATATTTGATGACCTACACAGTCATTTACAAGGGTAATTATTCATTCAACTATATAGACATGGTCTTGTTTTTCTATATATAAATCATGTTTTATAATTTTGAAATTCTTAAAATATCTTAACATGTTTAAAAATAAATTTCACCAAAAATAAGGGTCACCCTGTAGGGTAAAATCACTCGCATATTGTACATTGTCATAATGAATGTCAAATATCATTTTCTAGTAAATACTTGCAGTTGCCTAAAAGTAAGAACTAAAGGAAAACAGTGAGGGAAGCCAAAACACAAACGCAGGGTGCTGAAGGGCCAGGTCGGGCGCCGGGGTCCCGGGAGGCCGCTCTCCTGCGCGCGGGCCCAGCTCTCACACCGCGCGTTGGAGGCTCCAGGTTTGCGGTGTCAGCCGAGGAGCGGTCCGAGGTGCTGAGGAGAAGACTCGCGCTCAGACGTTGGTTCTCGGAAGCCTGTGCTGACTGCAGTGTAGACAGCGCGGATAACGCGGAGCATCAGCAGGGAGCCAGGCCAGGCGCCGGCGCGAGGCAGGAGGAGGAGCAGAGGGGTGCGGTGCGGGGTTCAACTCCGGGCGGCACACAGCCGACGCCGCACCCCGAGCCTCTGCCAAGCCTGGGGGGGGGGGAGGCCGAGGAAGACCCGGTCCCAGCCGCCCGGAACCGGTTAGCTGGATGAGGAGGGTGAAGGACCGAATGCACATGCGTGACTCGCTCTGTTACCCAGGCAACGGCGGGGCGCACTTATCTGCAGGGCGCGTGCTGACCCAGACCCGCCTTGGGCCCTCCGGGTTCCAACGCCTGTGTCCCCAGGGGGGACGGAGAGCGCCTCTTTCAGGGTGCACACCCGCGTTCCTGGGATGCAGGTTCCCTGCGCCCGGAGAATGCGCAGCAGAGCCTTTGCCGTGCTTCTGCGGACCTGGACCTCGGGTTCTCGCTGACCGCGGCTCCCTGGGGCCCAGGGGAGAGGCCCCTGTCATCCCCATGGGAAAACGAGTGTCGGGGTTGACGCTATGGGGCGCGTTGATGGGGTCCGAGGGAGCCTGACCACCAGCCGGGGCCTTGCTGCCTGGCGCCTTCCCCGCTGCCCACTCTGTCCCTGTCCGCACAGCGGCACCCCAGGGCGCCCCGGGGTGCTCCCCAGTCGTGAGCTGTCCCTGGTCACGACCCCGGGGTGCTGGAGGGTGCGCGTCTGTGTCCTGGCTGGGGAAAGACGCCGGGCTACTGGCGTTGCACACTGCGCTCTCAGGGGCTCTGTCTGCCGTTGCTAACAGACCGGCTTCTCCGGTTCTCGGTTCTGCCTCCCCCGTGCCTGCTCGGAAACCTCGCTGCCTCATTCATTTGTGTCTCAAAATGACACGGTACTACCGCAGGGGGTTACCAGATGATATTAATAATACAGTGCAAAAAGCAAAATTGAGTAGCAATAGAATAGTAGATAGTTTTCGAATGCTGAGTACAGTATCGGTGAAAATATCTTTAAAGTAGAAAGTGTTCCAGATGGGTTGAAAAATTTTGTTATAAACTTCATAAACACTAAGTTTACAATAACCTACTGTGAGATGAAAAAGAGGGAAACAGGAGGTCTAACGCGATCGGTTTAGAAAAGAAAGCTCCGATTGCTTAAGAGTCGGGGTTAAGGACAGCGAATGCTTCTGCTGTAATCTAGGCAAGGAGCTGGACCTTCAGACAGAGCAGAGGCGGCTTCCCAGGCGGCACAGCGCACACTCCTTCCCAAGTGCAGCTGCCTTCACGTCATCAGCTCCCCTTCTCCTTTGGGAAAGTGTCTTTGCGTGCACATGAGTGTATGTCTGAGTATATATTTATATATGAGACTATATATATGGATATGAGTGTATCTAAAGCAGACACAGTAGTGTTGCTTGGCTGAGTAGGAGGTGATACAGGACTGTGCTATTAGTGAGCCGGAGGTAGGGGGTGGCTGTGGCTGAGGGGCAGGGGTGTGATGGAGCTGCCGGGTAACACTGTCTGCAGGTATTTTTAGATGACACCACAATGAGAGGCCTTGGTTGGTGGGGATGGTCTTTCTTCTAGAGCTCAGGGACGAAACACGCATAATCAGAACACAAGGATTGCCAGTTTGGGGGAGACCTTTTGCCCATCTAGCCCGGAACGATTGATGACAGAGACATCAACAGTTGTGTTGTGGGAGAGTAGGTTTCTCGTCTTCTTTGGCAACCCCATAAATCTGAGGGACTGTGCCCCTGAAACCCTGGCTTTCCCTTAACAAGTTACTGTGGTTGTAGCATCTTTTAATCTATTTCAGTCTTTTAAATAAATGCTGGCCAGGGCTGCTTTTTGAGAGAAAGTGTTTCTTGGTCTCACAGTTTGTTATCTATTGCAACAAGTAGGATGGCTTTAATGGATCCTCAACTGAGTTGTTCTTCCAAAGTTTTAAAAGGGCACACAAATTATAGAGGTCCAGGATTCAGCACATTTTGTAGACTTTTGGCTAGTCATAATGTTTTCCCTGTGAGAAACAGACCAGCTGTAATTATATGAGATTGCACAGATGAAAATGTTCTAGAAGCTATAAAATTTATTGCCATATTATAATTTTTACTGTTATTTTACTTATGATCAAAACCTATGACTTTTCTCTATCTCACATCCAAACATTCTCCAGACCACTGGTCATGGTTTCAACCAGCTGCTTAGTTCCATAACATTATTTCAAAATCTAAATCTACATTCCAGGAAAGAAGGTTTTGGGGAACTGTGTCCCTGAGAAGAATAAGATAATTAAAGATATTTTTATCTTAACTTTTTTCAGATCATTTCTGCATTCCTCTCAGAGATGGGCAACGTTCGGTCTCTTTCCACTGAAACATTGGCATCTGAAGGACAGTGTTTGAAAACTAAACTTTAACAATGTTCTTTTAATATGAAAATATTCCAGAGTAGTCCAGAAAACTGAAACATGATCTGTGTTAGAATGGCACTTTACGAAGCGAACTATTCATCAATGTTAGTTGTGAAGCACCCTTAATGTAATCTGGTGATTTATTGAGATACTTACTCCTTCTATTTCAGATTCAAGTATTGCTCATTTTCACATGCAACATCCCTATAAGTTTATTTGCTAAACTTACACAGACACACACACACACAGACACACACACACATACAATCATCTAGTATCTTCAAGGAGTCAGTTGTGGGACCCACTGTGGATACTAAGATTCACAGCTACTCGTCTCTTGTATAAAATAGCGCAGTATTTGCATATAACTTCTACATGTCCTCCTGCGCACTTTCATTCATGTCCAGATGACTTATAACACCTAGCACAAATAAATGCTGTCTAAGAAGTTGTTCTGCTGCACTGTTGAGGAATAATGACAAGGGAAAAGGATATGAACATGTTAAGCACAGATGCATGTTTCCAAATATTTTCATTCTGCAGTTGATTGAATGCAGAACCTGCAGACACAGAGGGCTGATCACATGTATGTGTAAGATTTCAAGCCTTGTTGAGGCCCTCTCTGCCTCTTCCTTTATTTCATGCCTTGGAAAAGGGCAGCTGCTTCCAGAGCCGTGCTCTTGTTCCTGATAGCTGATGGCTTCTCGGCTCCGTGCTCCGGCCCAGACTCCAACACTGTAATGTCCTGTGCGGGCTCCAGCAGCCGCCGCCAACAGATCTCTTTGCATTCATCCTTGCCTCTCTCAGTTTGGTCTCCAGATGGAGTAATTAAAAAAATACAAATCTGACCATGTTGATTCTCTTCTTCAAAGGTCTCTTCTCATTCTTGGTTGATGTCCATTACTCTTAAAATAGCTGGTGAGGCTGGCAGCATCTGGTCCGTATCCTGTTCTCCACCTCCTTCCTTCACACTACGTCGTGATTTAAGGCTCGCAGACCTGTCTGTCTCCCACTGCGTCCTTGAACTCTGCTGTCCTCTCCTCGAGGAATACTCCTTCCTTCCTCCTCTGATGTGTGCCTGGAGACTCGGGGCGTATACACATCCTGCAGCCTTTGTGTGCATAACTCCAACTCGTTTTAGGCATCTTCTGAAAGGAATCGATCATTCCCCAGACTCCCAGAGCAACTTAAGTCTTCCGAGTCTCATCTGCTAATGTCCCCTTTCTAATTTCCCATTAAAACACTTCGTTCAATTCTGGAATACAGTTTTTCTCTGATTCTTTTATGGCTTTCTTCCACACTAACCCACAGGCTCAACGAGAGCAAAGAAGCCAGGGATCTTTACTGTTATTTCCCCAGTATGTATGATTGGTCTTCACACATTGGAGTCCTCCATTTGATAATTATCTATTGGATTGGTAGATGATTGCTCTGTAAATCTTACAGTAACCTCGCCTAATGTACTCTATTTTTACCTTATTGTTAGGGGACTTAATAGTATCAATTAATCAAATACTTTCTCTTTCTGGGAAATACCAAAGTCGTATGCCTTAGATATATGGCATACCAGCACACTATGAGTAAAGAACGTTAGTACCACTGATTTGCACTGGCTGAACCTCAGCCATCCTAAATGACTTCAAGCATTCCTCAGAAACAGACAAGAACTATTATATTCTGTCAGGGAGAGTTTTCATACATTTCCCTATATGATTTTACCTTTCATTCTATTGATTGCATTGTCAGGAAAAAAGGAAGAAAAAAGGAAGGAAAAAATGAAGGAGGAAGGAAGGAAGCCAGCTGGCCTCTGTCATGATTTTTAAGCCAGAAATTACAACACTATTAACTTGTGTGTGTCAATCTCTGAGTCTCTGTCATATGTATCATTAGAGTTGACGTGTGGCATGGTCATTCTCTCTCTAGCAATGTAGGCCCATTGACATTGGAGAAGTGTTTTTGTTATTTTTAGCAATTGGCCTGGAACAGCAGTGCATGAGTAGCTGTTTCCCCTTCATAAGTCACATATCTGGTGCTGTCTTTCTGGAGTTAGCTCATCCTCGGTGGTCGAACGATGAGTCGATGAAGAGAACAGGAAGGTGTAAAGGTCAAAGTGAAAGACAAAGACGTATCATTTCCTGTAGCCAAGTTGTGGCATTCCCTATTGGGCCTCCACCTCTGAAAGTTTATTGGGGAAATACGTACTACTAGCTTCCTGGCTGGATTGGGTCAGGGACAGGAGTAGAGATCTCGCCCCCACCGCCAGACCCTCCTAGCCCTCAACCAACAGAAAAATGTTAGCAGATCATATCATCAGCTGTGCTGAGAAGGGGTGTTTTGACAAAATCACAAAGTATTACAGAGTCATGGAAATGATGACGAAATACTTGAAGACAAAAAGGCTATTTTAAAGTTTCCATTAGGCCACTTGAAAAATATTTCAGTCTGTATTCTATGGTGTCAGACTCTAGATTCTCAATAATTAGCATAAATGGTTGCAAGGATGCCAATTTATTTCTTATAATAGTCAACGACTCTGGCAGGATCTGGTCCACATCTGAGGAAGCAGTATTTTAGGGTTATTCTTTCTCCTCTTCCCGTCTTCCTCCGTCTTCTTGACAAAAGCTTGCTGAAGTAACACATTCATCTGGTCCCAAAGCAAACATTGTCCTCTTTCATAAGAGAATTGTGCTTTGGGTTAGTATTGAATCTAAGTCAAAAAGAAAATATGTGGTGGAAACAACATTTAAATCAGAAAAGTTGGGATTGAGTTCTGATGGGTCCTTACTAGACACACCATCTTAGCTTATTGTGCAGCAATTTAAGCACTTTTTCCTTTGTCCTTAAAAAAGGGTGATACTGAAATCTGTCTCACAGAATTACAATAAAAATAGGTCTACCATATGATCCAGGTATCTCACATTTGGACATATATCCAAAGGAAATGAGGACAGTATACCCACAAGATACCTGCATTCCCATGTTTATTGTAATCCTTTTCATAATCACTAAGATATGGGATCACCTTAGGTGTCTGCCAACAAACCAGTAGATAAAGAAAATATGGTATAAATGTATGATAGAATATTATTCAGTCACAAAGATGACTGAAATCTTGTCCTTTACAGTAAAATGGCTCTCACGGAAGGACATTTATGTTAGGTGATGTGAGAGACACAGAAGACAAGTACGGCACGATGTCTTGCATATGTGGAAGGTAAAAACAGTCAGCTCAAATCCAGGATAGTGTTTATTAGAGGAGGGAAAGTTTGGAGGTAGGGGATCAGTAGAAGGGCTTTGGATTTAGTTCATGAGCACTGTATGTATACAGTGAAACATCACACAGAACCCCACTAACATGAGCAGTGAAAACATGTTAGTAAAGGATAAAATCTTTAAAATTATCAATATTATAAAAGATACAGGAAATGTTTGATGAACTGAAAAAAGTTCTACACTTGTTACTGATCACTGTCATTAATTAGCAATACAGATTGTTTACATCAGTGGCAGTTACTGGGGCATCTGGTCCCGAGTTCACCATTAGCCAAATGCTCTGATGATGGCTGGCGTTTGGCTAAACCTCTCGGTTATCTGTGGAACAAGAGACTTTAGAGACTTTACATTTTCTACTTGCAGTAAGTCAAACAAAATATTGAAATGACATTTATCTTATTCTGCAAAAGTGCCCTATGTAAATTTTAGTTTATGTTACTTTCTGTTTGTGTAGAGATTAGAAATGAAAATTATTCCTTTTAAGGCCTTTCTCTGTTTTTCATAGAACTGGGTTTAAACAGCACCAATACTATTGTTAAGCAGAGTCTTTTTTTTTTATTACCAATTTTATGTAAATTTCTCTTTGATGCTGGTTCTAAAGAGAAACTTTTGATTCCACCTAGATTTAACTCCTTCCCCATTACAGGAAATGAGACTGCTATAACTCAATGTTTTTGCAGTTTTGTCAAATTTGCCAGGCTTTTTAGAGCCATATTTTGCGAAACTTATCAGAATGCTTACACAACCTATTCATTTAAGTGCATAGAACAAGTTTTCCTTTAAGTCGCTCTTGGTTAAGGGGCTCTGTGTTTTGCTGTAAGTTACTCTGTGTACTAGCCAGTGTGTTGTTTTCTGGATTCAATGGGTATAACTCTTAAATATAAAAATAACTGTACTCTATGCCAGAGAGTTACATGGCTCAGGCTTCCTATGCCATAGTGAGTGTTTGTACAGTGTGTGTTCAAATCTGTATCCATTCAGGACTAAGCTGGTGCAGAGAAAATGGAGCACATCATGTAGTTAGTAGCTTACCAGTAAAGCTACTGAGTGAGCTAAAAGAATTCCTGTGTTTCAGAGAAATTTAATGGTTGAGCCTTTTCATTTCTCTTCACTGCCCCTTTACATCTTTGCCAGTGAAAAAAAAACACATCAACATTTGGTTTTTCTTCTCTACTTCCTCAGCAAATTCACATGGAATTCCCTGGAGCTTCTCAGCTCTGGCCAGGGCCTCTTGGCTGAACCTGGGCTCTTCTAACGGCTTCTCTGAAATCTGGAGCCCTGTGGAGCACACTCCTCAGTGGGAGCATCACTCCTCGGCGGGAGCACCACTCCTCGGCAGGAGCACCACTCCTCGGCGGGAGCACCACTCCTCAGTGGGAGCATCACTCCTCAGCGGGAGCAGAGCAGGACGGGGCTTACCGTGGTGCCTCCTCAAGAGTCAGCCTCTGCTGTTGGACCTTCAGGTCTTCTGAACAATCTCCGAAGGCAACATTTTTTTAAAGCACTTGTGTTGAGTGAGATAAAAGAGAATTTGATCCATGCGAATATGCCTTGAGGTTTGTATCTCACTGAGGCCCATTTCATCAACTTTTGAGATTGACTTTTCTCATGTCAAAGGATCCAGGGTCCAATTAAGACCCATTTAAAAAAGAAGCTATGTCCCCTCTAACATTTAGAAATGATAAAAAAATTATAGCCAGATGTGTTACAACTTTGAAAAATTTTTTTTTATCTATTTCATGTCTTTCATAAAATATTCCAAGCAATGAATCGGACACTTGGGATACAAAAGTTTATCCATTATAACCCTTATCCTTAAAGAACTCAAGGCTCACGATTGTCATAGCAACCAGCACCTAGTGTAATATCTGCCCTGCAACAAACCCTCCAGCAATGCTCATTCTCTTTCATCAAGAATTAGATTTTTAGATTTGTGTGAATTTGGAGATCATGGCTATAGCATTTTACAGAAAAGGAATAGAAACATACATTGCTCTGTTCATTCAATTTCAAGATGTCTGCTTTGGGGGTTTTAATAGTTCACTAGAATCTGGATTCAATCGTAGATTATTACCTTCCTCAATTACCATACCATTATATCTGTGCAAAAATCAAACCAAAGCCCCTTTTGGTTTTTCCTAGACAGAATGGATGAGACGGGAACATTTTGGCAGTTAATGTCTTTTCCAGTGTGGCAAATTTCCTCCGAAGTGCCAATCTCTTCCTGTAGACATTTCCTGAGTAGTTATTTCACCTCTATCAGGCCCCAGAAGTAAGAGAGAAAATTTTGGGAAATATGTATCATTACTTTGTCCACTTAGTCATCAGGGGACAATTAAATGAACTTATAGAGCTAAGTAGTTTCTTTCAGTCACACCCTGTTAGACTGCACTGTTTTTACATCCAGTGATAGAACCAAATTCCATCAAGACGGCATCCAGGAACTTTTTTTTTGTTCTGTTTGGGTACCATGGTCTTTACAATGATTATTTAGTAATAGTTATTTCTTTTATTTCAGATATATAGCTAGAAATATTGGGGAGGTTTTGAACTCAGGGACCGATGGGAACAATAAAACAGACTGTACCTAAGTGAATGACTCTACATGTTGTAAAGAAACCTCTCTAGTTAGACAGTGAACTTAACTAAAATTTATGTCCAATGACTATGGGAACTGTAGAGTGGCTGGTCTTCTCTGTGTTCTATATTGGCTTGTGCCTTTTCATACTGGAGCCTTAGATTTTATTTATAGATATGGCTTTTTATATTCATTTGTAAGTTCTGAAAGTTTACTGTGGCTTTGTAAGTTTCTACCTAGCATGTTTAAGAACATGGATTTAGCTTCAGTGCTGGTCTTAGCCATTTACTAGCCATAGTATGGTCGGTTAGTTATTTAACAACCAAACTTCTTCCTGAATGCAAACTGGGAATCCTCATAGCACTTGGCTCATTGCATGGTCATGAAGATTCATGAGTTGGTACTGGTGGGCTTAGTACACACTGAGCATTAATAAGTGCTTATTATTATGTGTAGGAAAAAACAATGAGTTTAAGCTCTGAAAGTACTCTCTCCAATGCCTATTATTTGTTTGTTGTCATTTGTGATCATAAAAATGTTCTGAGTAGCCCAGGGGAATCATCCCCCGCAGTCTCACACCATGACCATCGTTCTGCAAGTTATCGTGTGGACTTCTATTCCTACTTAGGCTCTCTTTGGCCTACTTAGCCCCTACCTCTGCACAATTTATTTACAAAACTATGGATCTGAGCCAGGCAGAGTGCTGCCCACAGACCTGTAATCCCAGCACTATGGGGGATGGGGCTGAGGCAGGAGGATTGCAATGCAAGCCCAGACTGGACTACACAGCAAGACCCTGTCATGCACACACACACACACACACACACACACACACACACACACAGAGAGACACACAAATACCAAACCAGAATGAAACTGTGAATTCTTTTGCGTTTAGAAAATTCTATAATCTGTAGACAAATCAGCCTTTTTCTCAGAAAAGTCAGACTTGGGGCAAGAATTCTAGTCCTTTTGGAAAATCTTTGCTTAACCCCACAGGAAACTAGGCCTTTAAGTTGCTCTTTTGTTCAAGTTACAAGTTGTGATACTTGATCAACAGTTACCTACTGGATGGAGGAAATGTTCTGACCCTACACACACGAGTTTCGTGGGGGGGGGGCGGGTACCAGGGCAACTCTCTTTGAAAGAGCATCTGTCTCCATTCTTGCTAAACCTGACCCTATTTCTGTGTACTGACAAGCGTAGAGCTGGCTAAATGTTGTCTTTACCCCCCTCAGTTGGCTTTAAGCAGTGTGAATGGGTCTAGCCGAGGTGATGTGCAGTCTTTAAAGCAATGTGACAGTGACGTCCCTCCTGTATGTGTGTGTGTGTGTGTGTGTGTGTGTGTGTGTGTGTGTGTATATATATAAAATGTCTTTATTTGCGCCATGGGTTACACTGGAAATGGTAGATTGGAATTAACTCGCTAGAATTTCAATAACTTCCTCTTGGGATTACAAAGATAAACTTCACTGAGCCGTGATGAGGTCTAGGAAGGGATTTAATGCTTTCTATTCTGGTGTTTGGGACAGGGCGTTGATAGCTCCTGAACATTTATTTATGGTGACAGCGGGTTTCTCCCTGGTCTTGCTCCATATAGTCCAAGCTCTTCTCCCTCGTGTCCCTGACCTTCAGACTGCCTTCTGTTTGCCTGAGTCCTCCCAGATTAAAGCTGACTGACCCTTCCAGAAGGGATCCTGGGAAAGAAGTGAAGGAGAAAGTAGGTTATTTTTAAATTTTCAGGAACTCCAACTTATCTGTCTCTTCCTGTTCCTCTTTATTTCCTCTCTGTCATTTCTGGGAATGCCATGAATGTCAGAACACTTTTGGGTAAAAGTAAAGTATTGTGGTGCTCACAAGTTGACTCTTTCTCCATAGCAGCTGGGTCACTTCCCCTTCCTGTGGAAATAGAGCTGTTGACGGAGGAAGGGCTGGTGGTTGAACTGAAGACCCACCCTACTCATAAATGAATTGAGGCTATCACAACAAGCTACAGCTCATTTCTGAAAGCAGAGCTGAGAAGCAAATACACACTCATGGTGCAGGGAAATGTCCTGGTTCAGGTGCCCTTTGGGTTCCCCAGGGTACCCAATATTCAGTCGTCTCCGAGGTGGAAAACTCTCTGGGCACTGTAGTCTCCAGTCAGAGTCGACAGAAACACTGTTACAGAACCAAGGAAAAAGATCACTTCTGGGCTATGCTTTCCGGGTGCTAAATAGACAAACTCCACCCCCACAAATTTCTTGGAGTTAGTTTTTTTCGCTGTAATGCCAGTGAAATTTCAGGGGTTGAGGTCCTAGCGTTACATGGGAGCTCTGATATTTGGTTCAACATCTCTTTGGGACACTGGCTTGGATCTTGCTGAGGTTGTACCTTTGGTTTCATCTTTAAATTATGTTTCTCTGAAAGTGTCCAGGTTTTGATCTTTGCCCAGAAACTATTTCTTAATTTTAGTATCATAACTTGTCTGAAGAGGTTGAGAGTTTTCAAACTCAGTGATTGTTGACTCCTTTTAAAATCAATCTTTCCCTTTAACGTCTCTTCCTCTGCTTGCATTTTCCTATAAACAACAGAAGAAATGAGAACAGCACTGGCAACACTGCTGGAAACCTCTTTGGCTATCTACATACCCAGCTCACATTACCGGAATGAGACCGTGTGCTCCATGCCTTGCTGTTCTATAACGGAGAGTCCCCTTCCACCAGGTTCCAGCAGCATTTTCTCTACTTTCCTGTTGGCTCCCACCCACAACCTCCTGCAAAGGCTTTTCTACTAGCAGACTTCTCCAGACTTCAGGATTTCACTGACATTTTACTCAGATTCCCATCAGTTTCCTTCCACTGCCCACTTTTGCTATGGTAGCACCGCACTCTGGCTGCCGCAATCTACGTTAGTTATCTGCGCTGCATAAAAAGAATTGCCTTAAAACCTCATGATTTAAACATCAGCAGGGTACTAGAGTTTCTGTGGGTCAGGAATCCTGGAACAGCTTTGTGGCTAGGTCCTGGCTCAGAATCTGTCCCTAGGTTGCAGACCGGAGGCCGAACTGGCTGTGATTATTTGAGATCTGGATGGAGCCGAAGGATCTACTTCCAAGCTGGCCCAGTCACATGACTGGGATTGGATGGAAGAATCTGTTTCCTACTCTGTGGACCTCTTCACGGCAAGGAGTCCACAGACTGCCTGAATCTGCTTTTGACATAGCAGCTGGCATTGCCCAGAGAGTGATTCAAGGAGAGGAAGGCAGAAGCCATCCTGCCTTTTATGACCTGGCTTTGGCACTCAAATATCATTATTTCTGCAATAATTAATGGCTGCAAAGGTCACCCTTATTCACTGTGTGTGGGAGGGTGGGGAGGTACAGAGGTATATGCGTGCTAGCAGGATATTTGGGGACATCTTGCAGACTAGATTCCACGGGAGGTAGCACAGAGATTAGCAACAACAGGAAGCCAGGCAGCGAGGTGCTGATAAACCAGCTCTCCGAAAACAATCAAAGCAACACTTCTACTCTGGTCAATTTTAAGCTACCCATGGTTTAACAGCATGCTTGCAAAAATTCCCAACTACTTCCCAATTGATTCCCATGAGTCAGCAAAAGCCAACTCTAGCATATGATCAGAGGCAGAGGAAAGAGACCAGGAATTAAGGCTGCTTGAGAAGAGCTGAAATTCTGGTACGATTATCAAGGATGAGCTGGGGACTCACAGAGAGACCTCACTAGCTGCTGGCGAAACTGCAATCTGGGGCCTCCAGAATGCAACGCACACTGGACAGGAGAGATTGTTTTTGGTAGTATGGAAATGCTCTAAAACTGGACTTTGATGATGATTATATAAGTTTGCAAATTTAATTAAAAATCATTTATTTTTCACAGGAGAAGCCAGGATCCCACTTCGAGTTCTCCAGTTCTACAAAATTGTGTAACTATCTCCGGTATCAGAAAGAGACAAGGCTGCCCTCTGTGTTGGGCTTGGTACTTTAGACCCTAGTGATCGATCCCCACCTTCTGGAGTTGGCACCCTTGTATCACCCCGTCCTGTGGAGTGTGGGCGGGGCCTGGGAATTGCTCCTAAGCCATAAAATACTACAAAGGAGATGAGATGTGCCCCGGTGGTTATCATGTTGTACAGAACCACATCTTCCTAGCAGATTCATTCTCTTCCTCGTGGCAGGCTTTGAAGAAGAAAGCGGCCATAAATCCTGTGGTCACGGGAAATAAATTCTGTCATGGATCTAGAGAGCTTTTCCACTGAGGCTGCGCCCAGAAGGCCTCCTTATCCTTAGCCCCATACAGTGTCTGTGGAGCCTGGCCACTGGACTCGGGGAACCTCTGCTTGGATTTCTCACCCACAGAAATGTGAGGAACAGACAAAGGTGTCTTAAGATGCTGAACTGTGGTCATCCCTTACGCTGCAATTGAAACACAGTGAGCCCCTTTAACACAGCTATCAAAATTTATGCTCAAAGTTGATACTATGTGATTTTCATAAATGAACACATTTCGCGGGAGAGGGATGTGGTGTTCTGTAAGTACATTTCCTTTCTTTCAAAAGTTTTCATCTTCTGGGACAATCAGTCATACTGTACTAGTTTCCTTTGATTTATTTCCCGTGCGCTGTTTACTAATCCATCTCCTGGTTCTGGGTGTGTCTATCGATTATCACTTAGGCAAACTTACTGGACAAACTAACAGCTTTGCTATCGAGGGATTTGATTTAATTCTGATTTTCTCTTCTCCTCCACCCCAGGGTTTTCAGTTCTCTGCATTGCTGAGTTCTCGGGCTTTATGAGGATCTGCTATGGGTATTGTCCTGTTCTCTTCACCGAATCGGGGTCCCATTTGGAACCTGCAATGAGGGAACATATGGTAGTTTTGGGACTATAGTGTTGATCTTTACCTCTTGTACCAGTCTCTCCTCCATTTTCTCCTCCACTAGAAAGATCTCCAAGTCCTGTTTTTCTCTGGATTTCTCCTTCTTGCCTTCTCATAGACTTCATTCCTATGAACATATTCTGGGGTTGAAGAGTACAAGTTGAGTTACTTTTCTATTTTCTGTTTTAAGTTTCTGTATTTTGGGGATCTGTTGAATCAGTTATCACTTATCTGTCTGCCTTCCAGCTTCCAACAGTTGCTGTATTATCCACTCCTCTTTTTCCTTCTCTTCCTGCTCATCCTTTTGCTCCTTCTCCTTCATTCCTGAGATTTTCCCTTTTTAAAATATCAGTTCACTGCCAGTTAATATAATTTGGGGATGACAGGAATGCAAATTTTTGCTCATTCTATCTTTAACCTCCATATGATCTCTCTACATTTTGCTTTCCTGCTATCCTCTGCTAATAGTCCCATAACTTCAGCGGGGAAGATATCATTGTCCCTAGCTTGGTGACAAAATACTCAAGACCCAGAGAGCATGAGCGACATCCTTAAGATTACTAATACTGACCAAGGAAAAGCCAAGTATCAGTGGCAACCGTTTGTTGTTATTTTCATTTACAGCATGTTGCTTCCTAACTTTGGCACGTTAGTAAATTTGGAAGTGGTGTTCTATTCTAGTGTTTCCCAAAATGTACACCACAGAACAATAGCCCCTGGAGAAGCTCTGTGAAAAAGGATTCC
>RJWM01003781.1:0-108976 GCA_004363535.1 Dasyprocta punctata
AAAAAAAATAAGGTGAATGCTAAACTTTAAAAAAATTACAACAGAAGTGCTGCTGTTAATCCCTCTTAAAATTCTCCCTCATGTCAAACACACTGACGCCATCGTTCTTGTCACTTTTGGAAGCAATCCGGGCGTCCTCTTCTGTCTTCAGTACCACTGTTGTGGCTGCCTCGATGTCCTGAATTTATTCAACATGAACGTCTCATGATCACTGTGACTCTGGGAAAGAGCTGGAAGTCATGTGATGCTGGATCTGGTGGCTAAGGTTGGTGAGGACTCCCTGGGATGTTTTTACAGCCTGTCTTTCCTTTGGATGGCACTCGGCAGTGGCTTTCACCACATATTTGATCACCCGTCACAAAGACACTCAGGAAAGAGGGCTTCCAGAGCTGCTTCAGAGGGGCAAGAACAATGGGCTAAGTGTGTTCGGAGAGAGAAGGATTCTGAGGGGGATACATGGCAATGTGTTTTTACTACAATCAGTTTTTTCCAAATTTAAACACTTGCATAATTTGATCACCCTCTGTATGTCTCCAAGTGGGTTTAAGAGGCCATGTGTGACAAAAACATGCCAGACTGGCACTAAAGGCTGAATGTGCCAGGCCAGGCCCTCCCTGGACAGCCAACCTACACAAACAGTGCAAGGACAAGCCTCCCACGCCCAGGGACACTCTGCACCCCCGCTCCTCCCCCTGCACCCTGCATCTCACCCCGCCCGAACCCTGGAGGACAACCACACGTACCTTAAAGAGGTTAGGAAAGCTCAGCTTCAGAAGGCCAAGGAGGTGCGGGTCAAACAGGGGAAGGTTGTCCCGGCAGAACCGGGTGACTTCAAAGGCCAGCATGGGGCTGTGGAAGCGCTCGGAAGGGAGCCTGGTGAAGAGGTGCTGGTAGATGGCTTCCGAGTCCACAGCGGCTGCTGCCCCTGGAAGCCAGGAGCCAGACCATCAGGGAGGTAGGCAGGAAACTCTGCTACAGAAACTTTTTTTTTTTTTTTGCAGTACTGGAGATTGAACCCAGGTCTTTACACTGAGCTACATCCTAGCCCTTTATGTCTTATTATGAGACAGGATCTAAGTCACTAACTTGCCCAAGCTGATCTTAAGCTTGAGATCCTTCTGTTTCAGCTTCCCAGAGTGTTGGGATTACAGGCATGCACTATCATTAGTGACAACACATCTCTGTCGCTGGTCAAGCCTCTCTCCCTGGTGTCCTGGTTAAGTCCTCATAGCCGTCTGTGCCTCTAAGACACCACAGACCTCTAGAAATGTCCCAGACAGGAAAATCTACTTGAGTTGGACTCAGCCACTGACCAGGTATCCTAGGAGCACAGACCTGGGAGGTTTAGGAAGGCACTGGCTCCTTCGCTTTTGGGTTTCCTGGGTTAAAGATGCAGCAGGGAGGATTCTCAGCCTGACAGAAAGCTGACGACATTTTGTTTCTCTGTTTAATTAACGTGTGAAGGTAAGAACCACCCAGAGCTAACAGCACTGTGACCCCTAAGACTGTGGGAGGAGTTCTGCCTGCTGACCGGACCCGCCCTGCGCACCAGACTCACCATGGTTGAGGAAGAACTGAGCGAGCGGCAGCAGTGCCCGCTCGCTGCCTGGGTCTGTGCCCAGCTGCCCGTGCAGGGCCTTGAGGCAGGAGAGGCTGCGGTACAGGAAGGAGGGGTCCTGCCGGCACACCGTGTCCAGCACCCGCACGGCTTCCACCAGGCACTGTGGGGACGGGGCCAGCATCAGAGGGGCCGAGCACTGTCCTATCCCTGCCACCCCTGCCCCGGCCACTTACCGCTTTCTGCAGGTCGGAGTCCCCCTTCCTCAGAGCTCCTGCGGACAGGAAGCAGTCAGCCATTGCTCTCTGCCCAGCTCCCGAACCGCCCCATGACAATGTGGCCTGTTCTAGAAACTGGAAGCGGGGACAGGGAGAGGCCAGACGGAAGAGGGCATGAGGTGGACTGGGTGCGCACAGGATGTGGCAGGACGCAGTGGGGCCTCTAAGTAGGGGTGCAGGGCGCGCCTGCTGCTGGGGTCGTCCTGGAAAACGAGGCCTCTGTCCTAAATGAGCTACTAGGAACTTTTCCCATCTCTGAGCAGGAGCCTGCTCAGGTCCCCGCCTTGTGGGGTGGATGTGGGGCGCAGCACCCAATGCCAGCCTGGGGACTTACGCCGGTTACTCTGCTCTATGAGGCGCTGGCAGTACTCGAAGGCCACCTTCCTCAGACGCTCCTGTGGGAGCAGCTGGCGGCCAGCAGAGGCAGCAGAGAGCACGGAGAGAGTGGAGCCCTCCAGCTCAGACCTGTCCTCTGTGGGAGGAGAGGGGCTCAGCAGGGCGGTGTGCGACCCTATACCCAACCACCCCACAGCCGGACAGGAAGGGAACTGGACCCACTGCAGCCTGGTTTCCCAGAGAGCACAGGGCCCTGGGGCCTGCCCACTGCACATGGCAGCTTTCGCCCCACTGTGGACCTAAATCCAGTTCCCCCGGAAGTTCATGGGGTCTGGGCTACCAGTGGCTTTTCCTATAAACCAGGAGTTTGCAGATGAGGTGGCGCTCAGTGAGACCGTCCCAAACAGCTCACAGACATCTGCCTCCAACGCCCCTTCTGTGCACAGCACGGAAGGGTCATCAGCATGTCCTGTCTAAAGAGCCTCGGCTGCAGACTGAGGCACAGGTCAGGAGGCCAGCAATGCAGGGTGAGGTCCTCAGCTCGGTCCTGAGCTGCAGGCCTTTGCTGCTGGTCTCCTCGGGTCACCACCCATCTATGTCACCCATGGTGACCTGCGCTCTATCCTGGGCAGACCTGCCTCCCACCCTGTGACCTGGCACACCTGCATCTGAGGTGCCTGGGCCCTCGGGGCTGCTGAGCAGTAGCCACGCCAGCAGCATGGAAAAGGCCTGCACATTCAGCCACTGGTCCTCTGTGAAGTGCTGGCCCATGGACAGCACTGTGAAGAAATCCGAGGCCACTGCCCCATCCACCTCGGTGATGGGGCCCAGCTGTGGGAGGAGGGAGAGGCGGGGCTGCAGCGTCCTGGGGCCGAGGCTGACAGGCTCATCAGCTACTCGGGAGGGTGGAGGGGTCCCTGGTCCAGTATGACTTAGGGGTGGAAGCCCAGAGGCCAGTACCTCCCGCCCTGTCCATTCCCTTCCAAATCGGGCGGGGGGGCAGGGCCACCCCAGGACATGGAGACAGCACATCGACCCCAGATCAGATGTCAGATGTGTGCTCTGCATCTGCACAGGCCATGAGTGTCAGCCACACCCGGCACCAGGGCCACACAGCAACGAGGGACCCTGTTGGCACCACGTGGCAGGTGGAGCGGTGTCAATGGGGACTGGCTGGGTGAGGCACAGGACCACCCAGGGGAGGGAGGTTTGGGATTTCTGTTCCTAAGTTCTGGAAGCAGCCTGACTCACCTGCCGCGCCCTGGGTGTGGAGAAGAAGCCCCCCGAGTGCGAGGCCCCCTGCTGGACACGGGCATAGCGCAGCCAGTCCACTAGCCGCTTGCTGAGCAGGCTGGCCCGGTCTGCGGGGGTGAGGGGAGGTAGGGGGTCCCATTGAAGGAAGCAGTTAAATCCCACGGAGTCCCAAGCCCCACGCAGCAAATTAAGTCTTGCAGAACCCAACGTCTAAGGTCTTCTCTGGACACAACCTGACCAGGAAACCACCCACCCTCTCCCAAGGAACAGAGGCAGGAAACAGCAGACCCTACACAGTGAAGGGCCTTGGTACCTTCCTGGAGGGTCCCTGGGGCAAGGCCTACGACCTTGGACAGGACAGGCAAGAGGGGCCTGAGGCTGGGGCCCTCGGGCTGCCGGCTCTCCAGGATGGCGAAGACGCGCTGGCCCACACTTCTGACCTCCTCTCTTCTGTCACCCTTCAAATCAAACACAAGGCAAGCGCCAAGGCACTGACTTAGCCCATGTGCCACAGCGAAACCCTGCTTCACAGGTCTGCAGGAAGCTCCCCGAGGAACACCCGTCCCTGTCCCTGACACCAGCCTTAGAGGAAGGAGGATGGAAGGTTCCAGGACACAGCACCCTTGGCCATGAGCAGGCCCACAAACAGGAATCTGGGCTTGGCTGAGCGCTGATGCGTCTGACTGTCCCTCTCCTTCCAGGGCACCTGCTCACACGTCCAATCACGCACATGTGCTCACGGCAGGCATGCTGGGCCTGGATGGTCTGTGATCATTCCATGTCCTCAAGTCAGTCCAGGGGACTCTCCACTACACTTTCACATCACTACATATGTTCTTAGAGTCGAGCAGGTGAAATGGAACATTAGTGACAGATAAGATGTCAAACCCATACGTGTACACGGCTCCCCAGAGAGCCACCCCCAGCAGCCACGAGGGTTACCACTGGTATCTGGCTGTGGGCTCTGAAGACTGCTTTCTACTTAGGGAAACGTTTCCTGAGGGAAAGGGGCTGGTTCCAGGCTAGAGAAGAAAATGAACAAGAAGGCCGGGTCACCTTGCACCAGCAGTGAGGCAGAGGCCACAGCACTGCCAGGTCACTTAGGGATCTGGCTGTGCGGTCTGCAGGGGCTCCAGCATGGAAACGCAGCATCAGTCAGGGGCACAGCAGCGCGGAGCCCCCCCGACATGCCGCCGTCTGACACAGCCTAATGCTAAGCCCATAACAGGTGCAGCTGCTCACCACTCAAAGAACTGCAGGGTGGAACCGAGACTCCACCTCCACCTGCTCTGCTGAGAAGCCCAAGGGCAGGGCAGCAAAGAAGCTTCTCCCACACAGGCCGCTGGCCCGGCCCAGCCCCAGGGTGCTCAGCCACATGCCGGCCATCCTGCACGGCCCCTGACGCAGTGCTGAGGGCACACTGTGCAGAAGCTGCCTGCAGCAGGCATGGTGAAACTTCCTGGCCTGGATGTGACTGAACCCCTCTGATGAGGACAGATGGACAGCTTGGTCCAGGCCGGCGGATTACAGAAAACAGGCCTGGTCTCTTTCCATGAGCAGCTGCCAGGAGGGCAAGTCCTTGTCTGAAGCAAATGCACAAAGCAGGTGAAAATGTCCTAGGCCTGCGCATCATGTTCCTAAATGATTCAGAAAGCAGGGGACAGCAGAGGGACAGAAGCGGGTGTCCCTCGTGCTGCTCTTTACTATCACACCTGTGAAGGCAGCCATGGTAGGACCTGAGGCTGCTGGTCAGTGAGCGCCCTGCTGGTCACAAAACAAAAAGGCTACCCCTGTCCTGGGATGCAGCTGCTGAGGGGACAGGCATGGTATGGACAGGCCCTTCAGGGCAGACCCTGGCCTGCGGTCAAGGGTACTTCTCCTCAGTGAAACCCCTGCCTGGTCCCTGTCGAAGCAGCATGGCAGCTGACCTGAAATGCTGGAAAGCAGACAATGGCCACCACTCCCTTAGCCTCACCAATGCCACCACTGCGTGTGTCTAGGGATGTCACAGCCCAAATGCCGCAGCCTGACTAGCCTTCTCAGGGTCCCAGGAAAGCACTTCCAAGGAGGCAGGGAGGAAGCAGGCAGTTGCAGGTTGTTTTGGAATCATCTGAGCACCAGGGTCTCACGTATCGAAGCAGGTCTGCGCAGGGCCCAGGACCATCAGGGTAGGGTGGCCACACTGCACAGTAAACAACTGTGTTACCTGGGCCAAGAGCACAGACGCCACCAGGCTCAGCTGATGGGGGTTCTGTGTGTGATCACAGGACAGGGTCAGGGCATCGTAGGGTGACATCTCTCTCAGGATGGCAGCACAGAGGACCTGGACTTGCTCAGAGCACGTGGGCAAGGACAGAGTGGCCTGCAGCAGATCCACACATGTCTTCTCCAGCCTGGAGGGCGAGACCCGGTGGGCCACAGGTCATGCCTGTGGCAGGGAGGCTGGCTTGGGCCCATGAGGCAGGGGACAGGTTTCCCTGTGAGGACTCTGGGCACTAGACTAAGTAAATAGAGGCTCAGATGCCATAGTGCACTGGCACCAGCCTCTGCCTAGGGTGGGCCCTGCACTCACCTGCGGGTGTACTTGGTGGCCGAGACAATGAGGAAGAGTCTTTGCAGGACGTTCACGGTGGCCGGTCCCAGGTCCTCCTGCAGCAGCTTGCTGACCCGGGAGCAAAACCTCTGCAGCTCCTCATCCTGGATCTCCCTGTGCAAGAAAAGGGGGTGAGCAGCTGGCCAGCATCTGACCAGGGACCCAGTCACTTTCTGGTCTGAGGAGGGGGTCTCCACCTAGCAGAGTGTGTTGGTGGCTGTGAGGCCACAGTTCCCCCAGCCAAAGACACCTTAAGGTCAATTCAAGGAGCACTGGGACTGAAACTCATCACTCTTAGTTCACTACAATCCTTGTAGAGATGTCACCCACTCCAGTTTTGTTACTGGAGAAGCAAAACTAAAACTTTTCTTAAATCGCATTCAGGCTGGGTGTGATGGCACATGTCTGTAATCCCAGCACTCAGGAGGCTGAGGTAGGAAGATCACTGAGTCTAAGGCTAGCCTCGGCTACATAGTGAGTTCAAAGCCATCCTGAACTATGTAACAGCTGCTGAGCACAGGAATTGGTGAGAAAGGGGGCCAACTTTTTAACTGGGATCATGATGTTGAACCCCAAATGCTAAATGAGATGGAGAAAGAAGCAACCAATTGGCTTGCCAACTGTAATTATCACTGCCAGCATGGACATACTCTGCATCCCAGTGTAACCCCTTCAATATGCTGTCCCAATTTGAGGCTTCTCAACTGCCAGCCTGCCCTACTCTCCCACCACTCCCCACTGCCCCAGAGCCACAGCCACTGACCCTCCCGTGGCTCCCATGGCTGGGCCACACCCTCTTCCTTCAGCTGTCAGGCCCTGTTTCTCAGAGAAAAAGCCAAGACGAGACCTTGCTGTGCACCACATTCATTTGCTACCTTTATTTACTACTCAGCTCGGACATATTTCCCATTCCCTCTCCACCCTTACTTCCCACACCTCGGGAACATTCAAAAGGAAACTGAAAATTCCTAATCCTCAAACCGCAGTTACTTCTATCAAAGTGCCCCCAGAAATCACAGCTTGAAGTATACCACGGAAACTAGTTAACTCCTGCTTTATTATTGGCCTTCCAAACCCTATCCAAAAGGAACTGTGTGTAGAGAGTTGAGTTGAGAATGGTGTTTTGTGAGGTTCTGTTCCTTGCCAGCTCGTCACATTGGGAGTGGAACGAATGTCTTTCTCCTTTAATGCAGACATCAATTTGCTATCTGTACACGCACCTGCTGATAAAGGCAGGGTGCACTGTGCTGGACAGAACGGGAGAGTGCGCGGCACCTCCACCAAAACCTCCCTAAGAGATTCTCAGATTACTTTGACCAGAGTTTTGTCCTGGTCAAAGACTTCAGCCCTTAGTCTGCCCCAGGACCTTGCTCATTACAACCTCTGGAACCTCGGCCACTCAGGTCTTTCCCACCAAACGGTGCAGCTCTCAATCCTGGCTGGCTCGTTTACCAAACACCTTGAGGTTCCAGCTGCAATTCCTTCCTTAAACGAGTGACACCGAATCTTGGTCTCCTTCATTGGAAGGGACCACTGACTAGTTAGTGGGAGCCCAGAGCCGATCTGGGACCAGAAGGGTGCTCCATGTAACATTCCTCGCAGGCCCCCAACCCCCAGGCCAGGGTCGAGCCCCGGGGCCAGCTCCCTCGGCTCTGGACCTCCCTAGTTCCTCCGGCAACGCAGCTCTTGCTGAGCTGTCTCCGCCCCGACCCTAACCCGCGCCAGGCCGGTGCTGCCCCATCCCGCCCCGTTCTCTGGAGCCGATCAGCCGGGCCGCAGCAAGTTGCTGCGCCAGGCTCGGGGCAGGGGTGTGGGGGACTGCCGCGCACCTGGCTTGGTGGAGCAGACTCTCGGCACTAGCCGAGAACATCTGTCCGCTGCACGGACGCCTAAATCACAGCCGGGTTGGCAGCGGAGGGGAGCAGCTTCCGGGGTCGCGTCACATGGTGCCTCACGTGAGCGGGGCGTACTTTGGTGGGTGTCGGTGGAAAGGCCGCCGGCCAATTGACTTTGGCGCTGAGCATTTTGGGGCGGGACCGGAAGCGCCTGGTTGTGGTGGGTCCTGGCAAACTCCCGGGTGTCCTCGGAACCTTGGGTCCCCGGAACCCTAGTTCCTCAGGACTCCTTGACGCCGGAAACAGCTTGCGGAGGAATCTCGCGTGGGAAGTGTCTTGACTCCAGTGACCCTCCCTATACATTTGTCCCATTCCGGTTTCTGTTTCGCGACAGTGTCCGGGCCCCGTGTGGAGTAGCCTGGAAACGGCGGAGTCCGAGCATTTTCCGAGGCAGCTAGGGCAATTAGTGTATATTTTTAAACTATTGTTTTTGGGATGGAACTGAGATTTGAGGCTTAGGCCTCCTGAATGAACATCCCCAATCACACCCTCCGCTTTTGTTTTGTAAATTTTGAGACACAAAGTCCCTAGGTTGCTCAGGCTGGGCAAGAACTTGGAATCCTCCTGCCTCAGCCTCTCAGAGTGCTGAGATTACAGGAGTGAGCTACTGCTTCAGGCTAGCAATGTTTGTTTTAAAACTTCCGTTAGCGTCTGTCATCTGCCATACGGTCTGCTTTAAAAATCCTCACCATATTCGTAGAATGTCACCGTGTTTATCAGATGAGGCACCAGGCTGAGAGGGATGCCGGTTTCTATCCTGTATGTGTTGGATGTCTGGGTTGTGCTGAGCCCTGGTGATGGGATTCCACCTGCAGAGTGTGTGTCACACTGGTTACACTCCAGCCGCCACAACCTGCGTGACAAACACTATGCCGTCTGCATTGGGTAGCGATGGTACAGAAGGAAGGCCTCTCGGGATGGGACCTAAAATGGGCTGACTGCGGCAGAGGGGCTGCCCAGGCACAAGAGGAGGAGGGCAGCATGACCACCTGCCTCCTGTGGCCACGAGGTGGAAGATGGATGGAGAGGAAAGGATGGAGTGGACAGATTCAATTACCATTCAGGGGTGAGATTTGTAGGTCCTGGTGATCAGTGGATTTGGGGACAAGAGAAGAAATGGGAAAAATCAAGGACAACAGCAGGTTTCTATTGGGCACGGGTGGTTCAAACTCAAGTTGGTATTGGAACAGGAAAGGAAGTTTGTGGAGATTTGGGGTGGGGAGACAACAGGGAAGGGTAGAGGAAGTAAAAATGATTAAGATGTGATATGCTATGTACCAGTTTCCCCAAGGTGAATGTAATTATTATGTATTGAAAATATGTTCCTGTTTTACAAAGGAAGTTTGCAGAGTCATTCTTTCAATGAACATCTGTAAGCCCTGGCTGGGCCAGAAAGTCTTGGGTCCAGCAGCAGAGTAGTATGAGTGGGGATGGAATATTCTTGAGATAAGGAGATCAGGAAGGGATAAACATTGAGAAGACGCCAGGGTGGGAGACGAGGAGAGGGGCTGAGGGCTAGGCAGTACCTGGGCAGATTCCACACACGCTTTTGAAATGTCCTGGCAGTATCCCTGCAGCTCCTTGAGGAGAGGCCATTGGGGTTGAGGATGGAGAGATGGGAGTGAGCTGCCAAGCAAGGCCAAGTGCTGTGGGTTACCCAGAGAACCCCGAGGAGCCCCGTGTTGTGGAAAGGAACTGGTGTAGGGGATAATTCCAGCAATCTGTGGGAAACCTTCTGTTCAGGTTTTGCTAAGCCAAGATCTACGTGTGGTACAATGGTCAAATCTTAAATGATCTCAGCAAGTTTTTAGTTTCATCAAGCAGTAGGAAACCGGTGTTTTAACTGGCTCTGTTCATTGGGGACTGATTTGCAATCATAATGTGCAATGGCTGATTTCCATCTAGACCATTTCCAACTCCTTGGAGGCACCCGGCGTCCCTGCCCGCCATCATCCCCACTTCCCTAGAGGTAACCAGTATCTTCTGTCCACACTTCATGCAGGATTTTGCGCGTCATGTTCTTTTGTCATGACACGCAATATCTGGCTTGTTTCCAGATTTTGGAAATAAGGAATCACACAACACAGTCCTGTCCTTTACAGGGACGTGTGCTTGTTTCTCTGGTATGTACCCAGCTCCCCAGGGCCGCACTGTTGAGAACTGTATACTAGTGATTGAGTGATCAATCTGTCTCCATCCTTCCAGGCATGATTACCAGGGATGATATCTGACCTGTTTCCTACAAAACTTACATTTGTGTAATATGTTATCTTAAGGTCTCACTAGTGAAAAACAATCCTACTCAAAAACAAAATTAAAAAAAATTAAAGATAAAAATTATGCTAATTAGCCATTTCCTAGAGATGTCATTATTTCCATTCACATGTGTCATTTGGCTAAAATCCTAAGCTAATGAATGTGTTAATGTTCCATTAGTGCTTGCAGTTAGAATCTTACATAGGAAATGGAGCCATTCATACAAAGACCAGGAAACGTACGAAGTTCAGCCATCCCTGTGGACAGCTGTGAAGTCTGAAAAATGTGGTGAACTGTTAGCTGAATGACATAATGGGTCACGTGCACAAACATCACAAGATCTTGACAGAAGACAGAGCTCTGGAAACACGTTTTCATAAAGGCCCAGTTAGAGGCAACCTGCAGCAGAAACACCTCATGTCTTGTTCCGCATCTGGGGGACCTCAGGAGAGGAGGGGGATGGCGTCACTGGAAGCGATGCAGAGGACTCGGCCAGGACCTGATGGCAGGTTGGAGTCCCATGGCTGGAATGGGGCCTGTGAGTCAATGCCCAGCCACATCACCTTGCTGACCTCCACTTGCCCCACCACCTAGAACGAGCAAGGCTCTGGTGGGAACACACAGGTGAGCAGTTGTTGTCCCGAGTGCTGGAGGGACCCATATCTGCCCAGGCCCCCTGTGGGCACCGTGTCCTGCTGTGCTTCTGCACTGAGGCAGGGGACAGTTCAGCTGGCTCTTCCTTGACCATGTCTGAGGGGCAGATGTGTGGTGTCTTTAGACACTTGTGCTGAAGATTCATGGGGCTTGGGTCCCCAGCAATCATGGGCACCTATAGAAGTCACATCTGCTTCTTGCCAGGAGTCTTAACGCTGAGCACACATGGGAGGAAGACAGCCCCCCAGAAGTTGCCCTTCAGCCTCCAGAGCACCTGGGGGAGGGAGTTGGGAGGCTCCCTCACTGCAAGGAGAAGGCGGGCTGCGTGCAGGCTGTCTGTCCATCCATTGGTCCCTCCCCTGGCACCCACTTGCAAGGACCATTTGGCATCTTGGTATCATTTCTTTAATATATAATTTTATTTCTGGTTATAGAAACAAATGCTAAGAGGAGAAACAAAACTTCCCCATCCACATACAACAATTTAATAGATAAAAGAACAGTTAAAGTAAATGAAAACAAAAAAGTAGAAATTTTAAACTTTGTTATAGTTTTAAAACATTAACGTCTGATACAATTAGAAATCACATTCAGATCGCAAACTTTTTTTTTTAAAAAAAAAAGTATGGCTCCGTAATAAAAAAATACTGTATCCCATTTGAAATGAAAACCCAGGCAAGCTGCTCCAGACGTGGGTCCGCGGGCTCTCCTGACTCCAGCGCGACTGCCCATGGGGACCTTTCCCCCCATGGATGTGGGACGCATCCCAAGCTCGAGAACTGGAATTCCCACTTTACAGGATACCACTGCTTTTTAAAGCACTGATTATTAAACGTATTGTGAAAATACTTTAGACAGCCACTGTAAAAAACAAAAACAAAACAAAACAAAAAAAAAACAACAAAAAAACAAAAAAAACCTCTCACACACACACACACACACACTCCCCGAACAACACCCACCCACCCCCATCCAATTATTTTTACAGGAGAATTATCATTCAGGTAAGAAAAAACAATCTCAGAGTTGGCTTTAACCCTTCCCTCCCATGCTGAGTCTAAGGGAAGACCCAGGCAGCCGTCTCTCTTCCCCTCCCTGCCACTTTTTCCTGCAACAGGAACCAAGCCACATAAGTTAAGCTATATTAGGAATCCAAAATGCCTCCCGTGGAGTTAGCAAAGAAGAGAGAGAAGGACCAAACTTAAAATGTTTGATTTTAAATCCCATTTTTACTGACTATAAAAAAAATCTGGACCAGCTAACTCAGACACTCAGAGGCTACAGGCAGTTTGAATCCACAGCCAGAGAAGGTAGCAAAGGCAAAGAATCTACCTCTGAGCCACAGGGCTCCTCCCGGCTCAGCCAACCCACGCGGGAATCAGGGGATAGTGCTAGGCATTCGGGCTAAGTGCTGTTACTGTGGGGAAGAAAACCCATTGAGGGACAGGGTGTGCCCAGCCATCTGGACACTGTCCCTACTCTCTTGGGCCCAGTTCCCTACACACTGTTCAGACTATTCCAGAAACAGAGCCCCAGATAAAGAGTAAAAAGCAGGACTCTACTGATTCTCCTCTGACTCTTAAGTGGGTCAGGTGCGAGGACAAGAGGGTCCCTTGGAACCCTCTCCGGGTGTCCTCAGCAGCCTCTGGGTGACTGTAACCCAAAGGCCATGACCTGAGGATGTCGTTGGCTCATGGGGGCGAAGTCCCAGGTGCCAGTGTCCGCTGCTTGACCCAAGGGCAGAGGTCACCTGCACTTGTCCTGGGCCCTGGGCATCTCCCCACACTTTCATAGTTGATAGAAGAGGCAGGTGCAAAGAATGAGAAAAGCTTTAAAGTGGAGGTTCTTCCTGCAGAGAAAAGGACACCTAAAATAAAACCACAGCCCTCCTAACTCTGCTATGATACTGAGCAGCCCGACCAGTTATCAACCTATGTAAAAGAAGCTAACAAATTCCCAACGCTCACCCAGCGAAAGAAGGAATCTTCATTTTAGAGTGGCACATTAGTACATCGGAAGTGCCCATCAGGGTGGTGGGCTGGGCTTTGCGGTGGAACTCAAGTCTTTCTCTGGGCCATGATGTGACCAGTAGTGACCTCCAGCAGTGACCTCCTGCTCGCACCTCTTCCTTGTCATTTGAATGTTTCATCCTGAGGACCTCCCTGCCACCTCCAGGGGAATGCCACCCACTTCACATGCCCAGAAAGCACCTCTGTGGGGCTGCACCTTGAGCCCCCAGGATGTAGTTTCGAATGTCCACTCCAGCAGCAGAGCTGGGGCCTGGAAACTGAAGCCCAGTCCCGCCGGGAGAAGAGCAGTCAGACAGAGAGCCTGGAGCTGCCGGAACAGCAATGAGCTGCTCGTATGCTTTTGTTTATGAACTTAAGTGCCAAACCATGTTTCCTGCATGAAGTCAGTGAAATGGGCCAGTATGTATTTCATTTCAGGGAAAACATCCATAGAAATCTAACAAAATCCCACCCTGCCAAGCAGCTGTGACCAGGAAGGACAGAGGAGAGACAGCAGACCCTTCTCCATCCCACACTCAAGGCAATTTGGACCTCAGGCTGTAGCAGGAAAGGGGTGCCTGCCAGGCACCGGTGCCAACCCTCGGCCCAGGCACCGGTGGAGCAGCTTTTGGTACTGAGAGCAGATGCCAGGGGCAGGTGTCCTGCCCCAGACCTGAGCAAGAGCAAGCACAATGACGACGGGGAGTGTCCTGTGCACTCAGGAAACCCCAGTGTGAAAACAAGGCCCAGAGAAAGCAACTTAGGAAGAATAAGGGAGCTGCAAAGGACAGGAGTGCACTGTGAAAAGTGAAGCCAGAAATTGGCAGGGGACCTGTTATATTCTACATTCTGCCCTCACCTCAAAGAACCACAGCACGTGAAGGGGAACCTCCAGAGCTAAGTCCTAAGATTCTGTCTTCATAGCAGCAATGTGAACAATCCATATTGTTCGTATTAAATAATATTGCTTCTAGGCAGAGGTATTCTAGAGGAGGCCAGAGACCAGGCTGCAGCGAACACATTCTCATCTGAAGCCAGCAGCCCGTGGCGGGGACACCCCTGACCTCACGAGGCTCTTTCTACTGAGTCAGTCTTACAGCCACTCTGTGCAACTACTGCTGCGCCACAGCGCAGAAGCACTGTCGCGGCGCAGGTGTGCAGGACAGCCAAGGGCGCCCACCCTGGAAATGGCCGTGTCCCTCAGACCACATGAAGCCATGGGAGGGCGAAGTGAAATTTGAGGCTTTTGAAGAAAAGCAGTGTCCCCTCCCACTAACCGTATTTGTTTCTAGTCTCTAAAAGCTATGGGGAAATGCTTTCTTTTCTAACATTTTCTCACATTCAACTGAATTCTTGTGTTTCAAGTGAGGTCTGGTCATTGTCTCCAGGAAGGAGGACACCGGCTCTGACGCCTGAGTTCAGCTCTCTCCTCCTCCTCCTGAATTGAACTTTCTGTCTATCAGGACCCACCAGGCACTCTCTGGACGGTCCCCATTCATACAGAAGGTCCTTAGAGGCCCCTCTCTGTTTCAGTGGAAAGACAAATGCCAGCTGAGTGACACCTGTGATCTCAAAGTAGGCTGTCACCAGGCCTGGGGAGGGCAGAAAAGAGCTCAGGTTCAGGTGCCAAGGTCTCACCTCAGCTTCGTCCTTCTAGGGACCGGCTGGCCTGGCAGGCAGGGAAACATCCACCCCAGCCCAAGTACAGCCCACCTGCTCCCTTCCCATGCGGGACACAAAAAACACAACCTGGAATCACGGGACACCCATCCCAGCAACACAGCAGTTCATTTCCACCTAACAAAAAGGACAGACAGACAACTCCCTGGTAGGGACAAACCAGGACTCGGGAGGGAGGCTGAAGACTGTAGCCCCAACCCCCTCGTCCCAGTGCTGGTCCCAGATGCCTTCCACAGGGCATAGGGAAACCACTTAGAGAGGATCTGGGGACAACCAAATGTCCATGAGGCTGGCAGCATGGTCCTGACCGCAGGACGGGCCGTGTGCGGAGTGACTTCTGAGGATTTGGAAATGAGAAGAGTCTGGTGGAGATCCTCAAAGGCGGGGCTACAGACTCCCCGCACAGGGCAGCCAGCTGGGTGCTGACCACAGCGATGGCTGCACGCTCTCCTCTGGACACAAGGCTGGTGCCCGGGGCCTCCCTGTGCTCCTGGGCTGTGGTCAGTGCCACAGTGGCAGGGAGCCCTTCTCACGTCCAACACTGTACAGCTGTTCTTGGTGGGATGCACCCAACCATTTAAAAATGGTGACTTCTGTCACTGACCCCATTCTGCACCAGTTAAGTGTGGCGATGGCTGAGCAGAAAGCATTGCAGGAGAGTGGACACCAGTCTCCGTCTGCAGCCCATCGGATGAGCTGTGGGGGCGGTGCCCTTCCTGGTCTCCTCTGCACCTCTGGCCACGGAGTGCCAGGGACCCTGGGTGACCTAGCCGGTCCTCGGGGTTCACAGCCACAGCAATGCTGGCCCTGTGCCAGAACCACGGCTGGTCAGCTCTCCCTCAGCCATGAGGAGGGCTGCTTGGGTCCTTGCCCCATGGAAGGTCATGGGCAGCCTGAGCCCGGCGTCAGCTCGCCTGGCACCTGGCTGGGCTCTGGCCCTGTGGGGAGGCTGGGCATACACCAGGGGGACCTCTGGCTCCAGAGTGAGTTCCAACACAAGCCAGGTGTGCTGCCCAGTAGGCGACCAGAGACCCTCAAAGCCCTCATCCTACACTCCCAGACCAGTCCTCCCAAGCAGGGGCCTCTGCCCCAAACTGTCTGCACTGAACCCAAAGGTCCCTCCCTCCATCCCTCTCCCTAGTCGGGCCCTCTCCATCCTCCCCAGCTCCCTCCCTGCCCCTTCCCTGCACTAATATCAACATCACCAACAGATGACAGAGACCAGAATGTCCCAGACACCAGGAGAGCAAAGAGGTTGGAGCCAGACTGATGAGACTCTGCAGCCTGGGCACAAATGAGGCCCCAGGAAGGGAAAGAAATGAGAGACCGTAATGTCCCACCACACATAGTTCCTCAGACCCCCTCACCCCGGCCCTCCTCCCCTGGCCCACACGCACACCAGCCACACAGGACAGACAGCGTTTACACAGGCAAGTGATGGAGATGGCCGGTGTGAAGGGAGCCACCACTCCGGGGCACCACCTGGTGAGGGCACAGTCAGCTGCTGTCACTCATCCCCAAAACTCCACCGTGGCCAACACAGATACGAACTTCAGAACAGCGCTTATTTCCCATTCAAGTTTAGTGCCATAGAAATGGGGCAGGGGTGGCGGGGCATTGAGAAGCAACAGGAGAGGGATTTTCCCCAGAGAGGCAGAAGGCCAAGTGCGAGCAGATACAGCTCGGAGCTGTCCCATCATCACCCACCGGTCCTGTCCCAGCCCGGCTGTGGCCTGCCTTCCAGCCCTACCTTGGAGTACGTGAAAGCCGCACCCTCCGATAAGGTGGAGCGTGCCCTGCCGGCTCCCGGCTCTTGTGGACAGGCTACCACGCCCTCCCGTGCTGCCCAGGACTCAATCTCTCTGGGGCTTTTCCATCAGACCCAGGGTAGGGAAAGCTGCCTGCTGGTGAGAGGCTGTGATGCCACGGACAGGCTGTGTCTTCAGGAGCTTTGTGTCCACTGTGCTTTTTGCTCCTGGTGTGATCCACTTCCAGAAGCCACAAAAGAGGGACTGGCTGCCTGGAGGCCAACTTCTAAGCAGATGTGGCAATGTTTCCTGGAAGTATCCTCAAGGAGGAGCCAGGGCAAGAGGCTCCCATGTCACACCCTCCTGTGACAGAGCTCAAAGCAGGCTGTTGGTCAGGACACACAGAGGGGCTTCCCTAAGGGACCTGGGGCCCCTTGATTGATCCTGTCCTTTGGTTCTCACCATGTTCCAATCACACCAGTGACATTGGCACAGGGCTTCCTGCTGCTGCCTGAGGAGCGTTTTCTTCCTGCTGACTCAAGGCGCCAAGCTCAAGGCAGAAGAAACAGTCCCAATTTCAAACAGTGGGTGGATCTGAGGTGGTTAAGAAACTGGAATGTGGTTGGAAAGAATGTGAGCAGATTGTGTCCCACTGGCCCATGAGCGTCAGGACGTCAGAGGTGCCAGGCACTTGGGGCGAGCCCCTCCTCTGTCTTTCAGTGATGGGCACATGAACGTCCTCCCTGCCAAGCAGGTGACCGGCTCCTGCCTCAAGCACCAGCTGCCCGTGTCTTCTGAGCCTGTGACGTGGCACGTGGGTCTTGGATCAGCTGGACAGACCCTCCACCTACAGCACTTCCATTTTGATGCTAACGTGGGAGCTGCTGATCCTTCTTGAAGTTATCAGATGGGGCGGCCGGATCACTCTCCTGGGGGGCTGATGGCAGGGTGACCACAGCTATTTAACTGTCTATGGATGGAAGCTTCGAAGACACAGAGCCCCGTGGGTTTTTGGCTCCGATCTGGGGTAAGCCTGCATGCCATGTTTTAACACAGCAAGAAACACTGGGGGTTCCAAAGCCAAACCAGACAACTCCCCTCCCCACCCCGATTAATGCCGATATTTGCTATGCCATTTTTGGGGAAAAAAGACACCAAAAAACAGCCTGCAATTTGGCAGTTCCTGCCTTCCTCTGGCCTATTCCCAATTTAGAATAGGAATTTGTTCCTGTTCCATCTCCCACAGAAGAGGCCTTGGTCTGTATACAGCTGCGCATCTGTTGGTTTCCCCAGGGTCACAGGCTGCTGCCTTGGCAAAGCTCTGAAGCCAGTACATGGGGCGCAGTCCTCCTTGTCACAGGTGGGCATCTTGCTGGGTTCCTGAGGTGCTGGGGCTTGATCTTCTCCCCGTACCCTTGACCGAAGGGCCAGGGAGGATGATGGTGCAGAAGGAGAAGGAAATAAACACGCAGAATCCCCAGAATCATACAATCAGTTGTCTGAGTTTATGTGTTTTTGTTTCAAACCTTGGGAGGACAGGAGATAAATGGGCAGGACGAGTGTTCTGGTGTGACGGCCGAGGAGTGGGCGGCTTCAGGGTTTCCCTCCCATCTGTCCGGGCACAGTTGTCTGCTCCACTTGGGCTCCTGTGGTGCGAGTCCCACTCCACTCTTGTGTGTGCATGCAGGTGACTTCACTCCCCAGTGCCTGGGCCCTGGGGGCCGGCAGCTGCCATCGCCCCAGCCTGCGTGGTCGCTGTCCCACCAGGCTCCTCTACCCGGGACCGTTTGACTTCAGGCTCCCCGCTGGAAGAGGCTGAGGTGGCAGTAGAGGTGGCCATGGTTGGAGTGGCACTGGTGGCTGCTGTGACCACTGCTGCTGGCTCCTCGGGTCCCACCTCACATACCCGGGTGACCACCACTGGCGTGGACGAACTTGCCTGGGCTGCGAGGAGCTGTAGGGGGCTGGTGAGGGCTGGGGTGGAGAAAGGACAGGTTACTTAGGGACCTGGGCTCAGTCAATGAACAGGAAGCTTAGCTTGCCAGTCCTGGGGTGCTCTGTCCTAACACCCACCAGCAAACATAGAGGATGGCACCCCATCCCTCACCTCTAGTGCCCAAAGGTGGCCTGCCCCGAACCAGCCCAGCCCACTCTGCACCCACACCCTCACCGGCTGCCTGGCTTCTTCCTCTGGTCTCCTGTCCCACCCAGTAAGGTGTGAGCCTCGCGAAGTGCCTGACACACAGTGGATGCTCAATAAATGGGCCGAGGCATCTGGGAGAGGCTCAGCAAACTTTTTGGTGCTGAGCTGACCTGGCATCTGGGCCTGGGGCCTCACCGTAAGCATTGGTGGCTAAACTGTTTGTGGGAACCGCATGCTTTCCATTCTGAGTGACAGCCCGGACGGGGAGATGGTGCTGCCCGATGGTTACTGGTGTGGCTGGCTGCAGGATGGTGACGGTGTGTCCAGGGACCCCAGGGGCCATCTGGCTGGCCACTGTCTGGATGACTCGGCTGGCTGCAGGGATCGTGGCAAAGGCAATGGTGGGCTTCTCCTCCAAGCCTGCGGGGAATGGGGGCGAATCAGAGCCACACATGCAGTGGGGTGCTCAGCTGTGGAGTGCTTCCCAGCACACAAGGCCCTGGGTTCCAGCTCCGGCACCACAAAAATGAATCAAAACACACTGGGCCACTGAGGTCAGAGATTTGCACCAATGATTTGGCAAAGGACCTGCCAGTATGTGTATATATGTGCATACATCCGCGTGCTAAGTGGCACTGGGAAAACTGCTTCTCAAGTGAAAATTGCGCTGACAAAATATATTTCCAAATAAAAAGCAATAAAAGGTTTCAAAAAAAATGTGCCTTAAACTTTGACCAAACCAAATTTAATCTGAAAAAGTATAATTTGGAATGAAATGATTTGCTTTTAAAGCAGTACGCAGTCTTCTTTCATCAAGATGCAGTTTTTACTGATAATATCAAAATAAAAAGTTACCACGAGATTGAGCCAACAGTGGCCCTGGATGCTGTCCAGGACCGAATTGCTCCCAAGAGGCTCCCAGAGCCCAGTGCTCTGTCCATATCCACCTGCGGACGTCCTGGGGTCCAGACTTCTTGTAGGGATTCCCAGCTACTTTTCACCCCTGATTACTCCTAAAGACTCTGGCTCTAGAGGGATCATCCTCCAGGCTTATTCTCCCTCCCACAGGAGATGTTAAATTCCAACTATGTGTAGGAATCCACAGCTTAACTCACTGTCACCTTGAGAAGAAACAAACTTGACGAAAGAATCACATGCACTTGAAGAATCAGAGAGGCCGCCACCTGGGGACAGTCACTGCTTTAAAAGGGCATGCTTAGCCAGGCATATTGGCCCACGCCTCTAAATCCAGCACTCTGGAAAGCTGAAGTAGGAGGATCACAAGTTCATGCCCAGCCTGGGAAACACAGCGAGACCTTGTCTCAAAATAAAAAACAAGGGCCAGGCATGGTGGCGCACGCCTTTAATCCCAGCACTTGGGAGGCTGAGGTAGATGGAGCGTTGTGAGTTCGAGGCCGGCTTGGGCTACAATATGAGCGCAAGGCCAGGCTGAGCTACATAGTGTGACCCTGCCTCAAAAAACTAGGGCCAGGAGTTTGGCTCAGTGGCTTAAGCACCTGTCTGGCAGGCGTGAGGCTGTGAGTCTGATTCTCGGTGCTGCAAAAAAATAAATAAATAAAAAACAAGATAAGGGCTGGAGATATAGCCCAATGCTAAAACTCTGGGTTCAATCTCCAGCACTGAAAAATAAATAAATAAATAAATAGAAGAAAGGAAAAGAAAGAAAAAAGTACATACTCGCAGGAGACATCAGCAGAGACCTGTCCTCTTCGGGCCTCGGCCTGCTGGCCCAGGCAATGGTGCGTGGCAGTGACAGTGTGGCAGGTATTGGCAGTGTGGCCACATTACTCACCTCTGGCTTCACTGCCCAAGTCTAGCACAGCCGTGCCCGCAGTGTCATGTGAGTTCCCTGCTGAGCCCTGGCTGGCAAGGATGTAGCCGTTGGCTGAATTGGCAGAGGTGGTGACCACCCTGACCATGGTGACGGTGGGGGCCTGCTGCACGACGTGAATGGCGTGGCCTGAGGGCTGCTGTGAGGTCACTATGGAGGCTGGCATGTAGGCGACGGGCTTGGCCACTAGGTTGGACGGTCGGGGAGGCACGGCCATGATCACTGGCTGGGCGCTGACAGGGGACCCTGCATAGGGAGAGAGGGGACAGTGCTGGGACAGCTCTGCCCTGCCTTGCCCGGCGGGCTCCAGGGAAAGGTCAGAACCGTGCCTCACCAGGTGCGCTTTGGGAATACCGGTACTCTGGGACGGAGGCTAACTTCGAGCCCAGCTCAGGGTCATGTGGAATGGGGGAGCCCTCCCGAGACAGGCACTCTGGAGTCTGCAGGCCACTGGAGCGAGGGGACATCAGCCCGGGGTGAGTGGGTGAGGCCGGAGCACTCCTGAGAACGGACGGAGAAAGAGAGGGCTTCCAAGGTAAGTCAATTTGCCACCGGCAGAGAAGGACTTCAAACAACTGTCACAGACCCCAGCGACTACCCTGCATGTGCCCTCCCCATGCCTCCTGGGGCTCTTCTCCGCCCCACTGAGGTCTGTCCAACTCTAACGTTCTGGGTAGTGACAACGACCACCTGGTGATAGGCCCAGCATTGTCAGCATTGCCAGCTGCTCACAGTGGGGTGGGGGCTCCATTAAATGGGGAGCCTACATCACTGGTGGCTTTCCTACATATGTCACAGTCGAGGGCCAGGGTATATATATAGCTCAATGACATACGTGCCTGCCTGGCAAGTGCAAGGTCCTGAGTTCGACTGCTGGTACCAAAAACACAAAAACAAACAAACAAACAAACAAAAAACCCCACAGTCGACACATTTATCTCCTGCAACGCACCAGCTGTCTTCTACAGGAGAGACTGAGCCAGTGTCAGAAGCCCCACTTTTGATGGGCACCGGGAAGACCAGTTCATCTGAGAATCATAACACAGCCCAGACCGGAAATGGTGTTCACACCTTTGGCCTGTCTTTTACGGGGCAGGTTTGAAATGACCCTGAGCAGAAAGCATCTCGATGTCTCCTCCATGTGGAAGAATTCCTGAGGGTGTTCCCTTCCCCTCGGCCATGCCTGGGGCTGCTTCTCAGCTGCTCGAACTTGGAAGAGTCACCCACCTGTACATGGGCAGGGGAGGCCTTGACCTGCCAGGCGGGTGGGAGGCAGAGCCGGGTGCTCCCCTGATGGGGGAGACGGCCCATCCTGCTCTGCCCACCAGCAGACAAGCTGTGTCCCCAACACCAAGCTGCCAGATTACAGCAATGGTGGTCAGGTAGAGGCAGAAACTCTCTCCTCAGCCCTGAAAAGGCCCCACACTGGGTCAGAGTAGGGAGTAGCGGGCTGTCCCCAGGGTCCCCTCACATTGTGGGAGAAAGCTCAGTCCCACCAGGCAGTCAGTCTGTCACCCCTGGCTCTCGCCACACAGGGAAGCAGTCAGAGTGAGTGGATGGGCCTCACCAGCAGCCGTGCACTTGCGGTGCTGAGACCGGCCCTTGGGAGTGTGGCCGAGTGCCAAAGTGCCAGACACGACCCTGCAGGAGTTGAGCAGAGTGGGGGACTTACCGTGAGGACAGAGGCCCGAAGGGGGTGCGGAAGCAGGAGACGCCCCTCTGTCTCCGTTTTCGAAAGGCCTGTTCCACCAGTTTGGCCTCGGAGGCTGGGTCTATCCGCCAAAAAGAGCCCTTGCCAGGCTCCTCCTGGGACCGCGGGACTTTGATGAAGTAACGGTTCAGAGAGAGGTTGTGTCGGATGGAGTTCTGTGGGGAGAGAGAGAGAGCCCTGGTCACCAGCACACCGGAGAACAAGTGCCTTGTCCTAAGTGCAAGCACAGTGGCTGCAGGACAGGAGGTGACGAGCAACAGGCTACCCCGTGGCTGTGGGTGGACTGCGCCTCTCAAAGGTTGAGGAGGGTCTTCCTACCCAAACCCCACACAGGTAAAGCCTATCACCACTCTTTACAGAGAATGCAAAACAGAGAAGCCATGCACAGAAGTGTGACAACCTCCAGGAAAAGCCTGGGTCTGAGTTCAGCTCGTCTGGGATAAACCAGCCACCAGGACACAGCGACTACAAGGAAAACACTCAACGGCAGCGGACATCAGTACAACTAAGACAGAGGTCTCGAGATCCTACACAAATCAAACATACACTGCTAGCCGGGAGTGGTGGCACATGCCTGTAATCTGGCAGTCTCAGAGGCTGAGGGAGGAAGATTGCAAGCTGGTTCCCAGCCTGGGCAATTTAGCAACTTATTAGCAAGACTCTGTCTCAAAATAATCAACAAAAAAGGCCTGGGGATGTAGCTCAAGGTGGAGTCCCTGGTTTCAGTACCTAATTCCACAAAAAAACAAACAAAAGTAACTCCATTTCCAAGACAATACTACATGAACTGCAGTGTTCACATGCGTGGGTTATTTCCAAAGAAGCCAGGATTATAACGTAACCAGGCACAAAAGCCTAACAAGGGATGGGGGAAATCGACAAAAAAGACTCATTTTAGCCCGTCACGTCATTTTGCAATAGCCCACCCTAAGCTGTAGAGTGTAATCTTTTCCCCTACTTTTCCTTGGCCCAAACTTACTTTGCAGAGCTTGTTTTTTCCTACCTTTAATAAATGTGAAACTTTGCCACCAAAAAAAAGGGAGGCCTCATTTTAAACTCAAGAGCATGGCAGCTCTGACATATTCTAGATGCACCCGTGCTGTCCAGGAAAGGTGCAACCCGTGTCTCTTCCTGCCGCGTCTCTCCATGAGCCCCGCCTCACCTGCCAGCCCTTGTCGGCCGTCCTGTAGTACGGGTAATGTTTGGTGATGTGCGCGTAGATGCCGCTTAGTGTTAGCTGCCTGTCCGGGGCCGAGGATATGGCCTGCACGATCAGCTGGGCGTAGGAGTATGGTGGCTTCGACTCGTCCTGCACAGAGACAGGGACCACAGGGTCACTTGGCGACTGCCTCCATGTCACCAGCCCATGAAGAAAACCTCCCCACAAGGATACCCGGGTCTGAGCCAGCTCCATCACGGAGACCCCCAGTTCAGTGCACTTGCATTAACTCACAGTTGTCACTTCTGCCTCATGGGAAGGAAAAGCTCAGTTTCTACTGCAGTTTAATTGTGAAGCATCCTTCCTCCCTTGACACATTATGTCAGGTCCCAGGTAGAAATGAACAAAGGCACATGCTTATAAGGAAGATGTGGCGTTCTTCTCAGAGACTGTCATTACAACTCAGAAACCGTCTTGTCAGGAGCAGACGGGATGATGGGCCGGGTTGCAGCAGTGACCTCAAGTCACAGGAAACAGCCACATCCATCACTTGGGCTGGGCAAGGCCGGAAGGTTACTGGCTCTACTGGCCACCCAGCCACATGTGTGCCCTAAAGCACCATGTGTGCTGCTCACTGGGCCCTACTGCCTGGTCTTGTCACCACGGGTACCGAGGCTCCAACCTTGGGGCTGTCCCCGCCAGACGTGTCTGCCTGCTGCTCCGACGCAGCCTTCGCTGCGAACTCCGCAGCCAGCTGCAGGTCTGAGGTCACGTTCTGGACGTAGCGGTAGCCAGAGGACCCGGCTCCACGTGGACTGGCTGGGCAAGAGTTGGGGACACTGCAAAGAGGAAAGGATGCATGGTAAGTTCTCAACTCTAGAGGGAGGACCGTGCAGCAGGGGGCACTCACCACTGTCCCCACCACACATAGCAGCGCTATACTGTGCAACCTCCTTAGAGGATGGGGGACACCCAGGGAGAGGTCCCACAGCTCGGGCACAGCGGCCCCATGTTGGCAACACGTTCCTTCCAAGCTGCAGCCTCTGCTGCAGGGCCAAGGCCACCCGAGCCCCAAGTCTGCAGGCAGGGGTGCTGGGGCCCTCCTGCCCACCGAGGTGGGGCAGCTCTCATATGCCCAGGCTTCCCCATCGGCCAGGGCCAGCTCCAGGCAGGAGGACCAGGGAGCAGCCAGCTAGTGCGCAGGTGTCCACAAGATGGCACCCTAAGAAAAGGCTTGGGATGGAGAGCAACTCCTTGTGATTACACAGAAACACATGCCATGGAAAGCCTCTGGGACCTGCTGGATTAAGAATCAAGTGCAGAGCTGGGCATGGTAGCACATGCCTGTCATTCTGGCACTCTGGGAGGCTGAGGCAAGAGGATCACAAGTTTGAGCCCAGCCTGGGCAACTGAGTGACTCAGTGAGATCCTGTTTCAAAATACAAAACAGCTGGCTATAATGTACCTAGCTCAGTGTGAAAGTGCCAGGTTTAATCTCTAGTATCTCTCTCTCTCTCTCTCACACACACACACACACACACACACACACATGCACACGGAAGCTGTAGTCTGCTTCCTCTCATTAGTGTAGACAGGCTTTAGTTATCAAACCACATCAAAACCTTGATTCTGAAAATGATTTCTATTCAAAACATTCTGAGAAAACCAAACTGAACACAGCAGGTGGGTGTGGGTGCCAAGATCAAAAGCCCTCGCGTGGTCGCCCTGCCCACGTGTCCTGCCTCACGTGTCACATCGCCCCACCCAGAGCCTGTGATGGCACAGGCCCGGCCTTGGGGTGGACGGGACAGATGCTCCCCTGCTGTGCACCCTCAGACTGCCCAGAGCCCTGGGAGGTAGTGGCCCTCCCTGCACCTGGTTCCAGAGCTCTGGCCACTTCTTCGACATGGCCACCCTCCACCCCATGCCTGCTGTCCAAACGCCACATCTCCCGCACGCATCGGGACTCAGCTCCTCCTCCCTCCTCAGCACACTGCACCCTCTTGGCCTGGACAGCACCCCAGAGGGTCCCGATCTGTCTCCCTCTCAGCAGCAGCCACCTGCACAATCAAGGCTCAAAAAACATTTGCTGGATGGAGCAAGGGACAAATGAGAAGCAGAATTCAACTGAGAAAACCTTGTGGCTGACACTGGGAGAAACTCACAGCTGGATCGCTATCCTATCAGAGATGAATCAGTTCAAGCCAAGCAGAATTCTTAGCATTCTAATTTACGATTTTCTTTCTTTCTTCCTTCCTTCCTTCCTTTCTTCTTCTTGTGGTACCAGAAATTGAACCCGGGACCTTCACACTGAGCTACTCCTTCTGCTCTTTTTATATTTTGAGACAGGATCTTGTGAGTTGCTCATGCTGGGCTCAAACTTGTGATCCTCCTCCTGCCTCACCCTCCTAAGTCTGTGAGATTACATACCACGCTTCTAATTTGAGAACTTCTGTTCTCTTTTCCATTTGATTTCCAAATTTGCTGGAGACAGTTAACTCTTATGTGTGCAGAAATTTTTTCCGATGTGTGTGCTGGCCACACCTCCATCTCTTTCGAGATGCCTGTGTTCCCAGGACCCAGCTCAATCTTCTGTCATGTGGAGATATTCTAATCAACAACTGTACATGAGTTGCATGAGTGGGGGAGCAAAATACAAGACTTCTGAATTTGATTCTGAACCTAAAATACAACCCATACATACAGGTGGGGAGGGGACAGAAGCTCTCACTAGTAACACCTCACATGCTCACAAATCAGGTTTTCAAATGCAGCTATCTGGGAACCAAATTTCACTGGATGTGGAACAGAGGTATTTGAGGAATGCACTAGGAAGGTGACGTGGGGCACCTCCTAGGACTGCAGCCCTGCAATGGATCCAGGCTCTCTGACAGCCCTTGGATGTCACCTGGGCTCAGAGAGGTTGCACTGAGGTCCAGGGCTGTGCTGCAGACCACCAGGCCAAGGTGTAACCCATACACACAAGCAGTCTCCCTGCAACAGGCCAGGGAACGTCCGGCTCGAGTGGCACTGGCCAGGAAGAGCTCATCCCAGACACCTTGCACACAGGCATTGAGGCAGTGAGGGCTTCCATCCTGTGTGGTCTGGCAAGGATGCATCCCGTGAGCACTGACAATTCAGGATGACTGTGGGGTGGTTGTGGGAAGGGCCATGTTTCCTGCACCCACAGGTGCTTTGTAAAAAATCAAGTGCAGAGCTGAGCAGAAATGCGCAGGTGTGGTGGTGCACACCTGTAACCTGTAATTGAGCTCTCTGGGAGGCTGAGGCAAGAAGATCCCAAGGTGGAGCCCAGGCTGGACAACTTAAGACACTTAACAAGACCCTGTCTCAAAAGAAGAAGTAAAAAGGCTGGAGATGTAGCCCAGTGGGAAAGCTCTGGGTTCAATCCCTACTACCCACTCCCCGCAAAGAAAAGAAAAGAGACAGAGAAAAGAAAAACAGAAGGCAGAATGTGAGTCTGCATCCTGCAGGGAAACCCCAGGCAGAGGCGTCCCTCCCCGTAAGATGAGTGAGTGGAAATAAGACACCAGGCTTGGCAAAGTCCGGCTCAAAAACAGGGGAAAAGGCAGAGCAATCCTTTGGCTGCTTTTCAGTCTGGGTTTCCCGGCAGCACCAGGTCAGGATGATGCTCACTCAGTTTTTCCGGCCTGCAGGGCAGCTCCTTTCTCAATAAAGCCCATTCAGCTACCCCTCGAGCTGGCTGCAGCCAGGGCTGTGCCTGGGACAGGCCACCTGATGCCACGTCTCCATTTCAGTGGCTGTGGGAAGGGAGACCCCAGAGACTCTGGAAAAGCTCAGGGATGTCAGATATGCCGCATGAAGACCAATTCAGATGTCCGAGGCCTTGCTGGGATGGGGGTAGCTGCGCTCTGGAGCAGGGGCTCCTAGCTCAGGGCCACATGGGAAAGCTAACCCAGATCGCAGGCCAAGTGCCAGGGACACAAATGCAGCATATCAGCCCACTACAAAACTCTCTGATGGCTGGGGGTGGTGGTCACCCCTGTAATCCCAGCATGTTGAGGGCTGAGGCAGGAGGATACCACAAGTGAGAAGCCAGCTTGGGCTACACAGTCAGTTCATGGCAGCCTGAACTACAAAGAGAGACCTTGTCTCAAAAAAAAAAAAAAAAAAAAAAACCAAAACCAACAACTCTCTAAGAGCACCTTAGAAGACAGCATAAACACTAGGTCTCCTTAGGGCCAGGGACCACCTCCTACCTCTCCTCTGCACAGAGCACTATTCCCATGTCCCACGGTCCCACGTCCCCCAACCCATCTCTACACTGTGTGGGAAAGCCGGAAGGGTGCGAGAGTGCGTGAGCTCCCAGTGGCTGGCCTGTGCCCAGCCCATCCCTGCAGTGGCCTGCTCTGGTCAGGATAGCCCCACAATGGCCCCCACGGCTTGAGCCAGACCTCAGGGCCCAGCTGAGACATGCCTGGTGGTGCGGGTGCCTCCTGAAGCCAGGGCACTGACAGGCAGGGACAGAAGCACCTCAGTCTCATGGACAGGAACTCAGGCTGAGGACACAAACCCGCCACGAACAGCCAGCTGAGCCAGCTTTGGGGCCAGGGTAGCCAACTTGGACCCATGGCTGCCACGCTCCAGATGGCCCAGGCCCCACGCAGACTGGGACCGACCCCTGTGCTTTCTTCCGGTTGCAGCCCTTTAGTCCAAGTGGAAACTGGGGGCTGCTGGACAGGTAGAGCAGGGTGGCTGAAATAATAAGGTGGGGTACAGTGTGTAGATGTGCCTGACACCTGTGGATCCCAGATCCCAGACCCCAGAAGAGACAAGCACAGCCAAAGCTCAGGTCAGGTGACACCCTACACATGTGGACATCGGGAGGGCTATGTGTCCTTGGTGCCCCACGTGGCCCTGCAGCACCCTGGGGTCTCGCTAGTGGAGGACACTCAGGGCCTGGTCCCAGTCCCAGTCGCTTCATTCTTACACCCAGTGACCAGCCATGCAGCCAGCAGGGACCCCACAGAACAAAACCAGGAACAGAGAGACACAGATAAGGCCACCAGGCCAGGGACAACACCACGCACTGCTCGTATCCCTAGAGAGTGAGATGATGAACCCGTGAGGGGGTAAGAACACTATTAAAAGCATACATGGAGAGAAGAAAATGCTCTCTCAAATTAAAAATAAAACAAGGAGTAGAAGAAAACAAAATTCAATGGAGGGTAACAGCAGGGATGGGAGAGTCCCTGATAAAGCGGAGAATGCAGTGAAAGGAAAGATGAGGTGGGGGATGCAAGGACACTCAGGAGGCCACTGCTCACCCAGACACAAGAGAGGGGGTGAGGACACGGGAAGAGCTCATGGGCCGGAAGACGATGCCCAGTGCTATCGGGAGGATCCTCAGTGGAAGGGCCCACTGTGTGTCCTGCCCAGAGGATGGAGACCCTCCAAGCCCATCATGGTGGCACCGCCACAAACCAGGGACACCAGGCGCCCCTTAGAGTCTTGGGGAGAAAGTGCCAGGAATCTTAATGGCAATCTTTGAAGCCAGAAAAACTTTTTTTTTCAGTACCGGGGGGGATCGAACTCAGGACCTCGTGCTTGAACTCAAGACCTCGCGCTTGCCAGGCCAGAAAAAAAGACTTTAAATTCTGCGGAGAGAAAATTATCCAACCTAGCCCTATCCAGAAAACTTCATCTAGTGAGAATGAAAATGTAACAATAATTTTTGGGCATGGAAGTTGTTTTCAAAATGTACCTCTCCTGTACCCTTTTCCAGGAAGTGCATGAAGAATGCACCCCGATCAAACAAAGGAGGAAATCAGGAAAGAGGAAGCCACTAGGGTTAGGAGAGACATCCTTAGCCTCTCAGGAATTCCCAGATGGCAGGGAAGATGATTCTATGGTCAGAAGGGCACAGATGGCCGACTGCAGAGACAGAAAGGTCTCTCGATGAGATTCATGCCCACCCACCTAGAGTGAGATAGGCTGCAGCAGGCACACAGAGCCAGCCCAACAGAAAGAGGAATCAGGGACTCCGGGGAGGGAAAAAACAGACCACAGTACAAGGAAGGAAACGGCTGGGCATGACCATTACCACGAGATTACAATAAAGAAAATGCTGATACTGACTGAATCAAGATGATGTAATTTCACAGGAATGATGGGCGGGGAGGAAGCACTAAATCCTTAACTTCCATAGGAAATCCAAGTATAACATCTAAATCCAAGACACCGAGGCACGGCTGCATACGACTGTGACTTAAATATTCAGGTAAAGGCTGGAAGACGAACTCAGAGGTGAGATGGGGATTATCTCTGGGCAGTGTCCTTTGGGGGATTTTCACTGGAATGTCTGAATTCTGCAAAGCATACATAGCACATCTACAAAGAAAAGAACAGGGAAAGAAGGCTTTCAGAAGCCACTTTTTAGACTTGCGTCCAAGAATGTCTGAGCTCCCTTAAAACAATCTCAATGCTACAAAATCCCAGGAACCTACTTTAAAAGCTGAGCTAGCCTCAGAAATGCATTTTGTCCTGGAGAAGGACACTGGCAAAGTGGTCGGCATGTGGCATGTGACTCTTAAGACCTGTGTGGATACTTGGGCTGGGGTGTGGCTCCACGATTCCACAGACTCCAGAGCAGAAGCTACTCCAGAGCCTCCGCAGCCTTCTCAGCCCCTGCCAGCTCCCTGGCCCCCAGTGGTCAACCCAGGTTGGGTTGCCGTGGTATGCACATGCTCATAGGGAAGAACACAGGCTGGGTGACGCCATGCAGGTACAGTTGAGCAAACAGGAACCTTCTTTGGGCTCCTGCCACAGTCACAGGAGAACTGAGGATGACCCTGCCATGCAGCACGTAATACCCTCAACATTTTGGAGGCTAAATACCCTGGAACAGATTTAGGCAGCAAGGAAAAATAAAAGGAACAGAGGGGCCCCACCTTTCCACTGTGTGTGTGGGTGGTGGGTTTTTATCTTCCAAAGTTGAGACAAGGTCTTGCTAGGTTGCTAAATACCCCCAGCCAGAATTAAACTTGAGATCTTCCTGCCTCAGTTTTTCCAAGTGCTAGGCATACTGGCATGCACCACCATTCCTGGCTTACTTTCTCAAGTTTTCAGATGGGAAAGTGGACAGTGTGAGCCAGAACTGGCAAGGCCAGCAGGTGTGGGTGGAAACCCAAAGCTGGAATGTCAATGATCCCACAATGTCCGAGGCTCCTAGACCAGCAAGATCTGACCTGCCCCCTCCCTGCTAGGGTGACTGAACTTGTGTACATATTTCTCTTGCAGTCATGCTAAGAACGTGGACAAGCCACCCTGGGGAAAGCACCAAAGTTCGCATGAAAAACAAGAGCACGGGGAGTTCCCTTACCCTTGGGGATCAGATCCGAGCTCCCCAGTGGGTGCCTAAGCCTCAGTACTGACCCTACAGCCGTTGTTTCTTTCTACACGCACCTATGATGCATTTGCACCTTTCTACTTAAGGGGCACCAAAATTTCCAGTGTCGATACGTGGTGCTCTGGGGCCACTGTTAAGTGAAATGAGAGTCACCGGAAACGCTAGCACTGTGTACAGCTACAGATCTGATAACCCAGCCGACTACTAAGTGACTGGGGGTGGGGGCAGAGCACATGGCGAGGAGCTGAAGGACAAAGGGATGTTTCCTGCCCTGCGCTGGAGTGAGATTTCATCACACTATTCTGAATGGAGTACAGTTTAAAGCCTGAGAACTGTTCACTGCTGGAATTTTCCACTTAATATTTACAGAGCCTTCTTGATTGCTGGCAACTGAAATCACGGAAAGTGAAACCAAGGAAGGACGAGAGGAGACCACAGAACTTCTAATGTGGACCCAAGACTCGCTGAATTCAGAAGACAGGCAACATCACAGAGCAACTGGAGCTGAGTCAGGGCTCAGAGTCATTTCGCAAAACAACGCAGAGCTGTGCTTAAGAGTCGCGGTTAAAAGGGGTCTCAGTTCTATTCGGTACATTATTTTATGTAAAGTACTGCTAACCTTTGCCAAATTTCACAAGCTACTTTCATTCATTTCTGATCTCAATGCTGGAGAAATTAGGCAAGGACAGCCTACCCCCGCCGCCGCCCCGCAATGCTTCTTCTGTGTGACGCCAGTGGTTTTTGTTTTTTTTGTTTTGTTTTTTTTTTTGAAAACTCCAATTCTGAAGAGCACAGATTCGACTGGTGGCTGTTTTTGTAAGACCTAGAAAATGATTAACTGATTCACTCTTTCCCAAGACACTTCTTTATGAGAAGAAAGGTCACAGTGCTGGTAAAGGCCGCAGACTGTATTTCAAAGAGAGCTCATTCATTTGGTGGGTGGAGTACTCAGAGCAGGGCAAAAACCGGAAACACACACACACACACACACACACACAGAAAACCATAGGCGGAACGCCTCAGCCTGGGAACCAGCGGCTGCCCGGCCAGCACAGTGAAACCAGGGCGAGGTGGGGGGAGGGGACACAGTGCTGGGGCAGCAGCTCCTGGAAAGATTCCAGCAGGTGACAGCCAGTGCTGGGACCAGTCTAGGAGCTGCCACTCTAGGGAGGAGCCGACTGGGACCTCCCCCAGCCTCAGGATGCGATGGCCAATGGGGACAGGCGAGGCGAAGGCACACCAAATTAGGCAAGTGGCAGAGCTGGCCCAGGGCCCTGCCGGCAGCCAACCCTCCCCAAGAGAGGAAGGGCAGGGCAGGGCATGTTTGTAAACATGTTGGCCCCACCCTGCAAAGAAACTCAAACTGAAAAGTGCCTTGGCCAGCAAAACCTCAAGGGCTGTGAGGTTTCTAAGCACTCAATAGAATTCCGCAGGCCTGAGATAAACAGACGTCAACAGATGGCCTTTGCTGTGACACTGCATAAAAGGCCCAGACTCGAGAATGCCAGGCCCAAGCCACTACTTTCACCAGGTGACTAGGAGCCCTGTGCCCAGGTGGGGCGGTGTGCACACGAGGGGACATAGGGGCCAGCCCCAGCTCTAGTAGGAAGAGCAGCACCCTAGACTCTGGGGTCACTAAGCAGGACTTCGGGTACCTGCAACCCAGTCCCTCCCGACAGAAGCACCCTTCACCCCACAGATCAGTCCCAACGCCTTCTTCACCAGCAGCTGTTTTCCTTAGGGCTATGGCTGGGAAACATTTGAATTTCCTTAAGGCTCAAACACTTCTCTTTCTGAACCTGCTTCTCTGGGGCTGGCTGGACCACCAGGGCTGGGCTATGGCTGAGGTGGAGGCGGAAGCCCAGCCCAGACACCCAGCCCCTCAGCGGCGCCTGGCCCGGCTCCTGCTGGGCAGGGAAGGGCTTTGCTGCCCGCGGCACCGCAGAGACAGGCAGAGGCCAGCCCAGCTCCAGGCAGCTTGAGACACAGCCTGCCTTTCATTCCACCAGTTGCTTTCAGGGGACACTGGATACAGCCTTAAGGACATACGGGGCTTTTTAGCTTTACTGAGGTACACGTGCTTCACTCACAGTGTGTACAACTCAGTGGTGTTCAGCATTTCTGCTAAGTGGTGTGACTGTCACCGCTGACTGACTCCAAAACATCTGCACCGGCCCCCAAGCTGACCCACTCCACACCCATGAAGGACCACTGCCTTCATCCTCTCGCCCCTGGCCTTGAACCCACCTCATCTGTGACTGCCTGGCCCCAGACACTGCCGCCAAAAGGGTCACACACTGCAGTGCCTCCACGTCAGCTCCTCTAACAGGCACTGCATTTTCCTGGCCCATCCACCTGGACCAGCAGTGAGTCCCTCAGAGCTTTCGCTGACAAGTGACCTCCTGTCCTATGGATGGGCCGCAACTCTGCCCCTCATCAGCTGACACATGTCTGCAGTGTCTCCACTGTGGGGATATTACACATGGAACTGCCATACACACACACGCAGGCCGAGTCTGCATGGACGGATGATGGCGAGCCGCAGGGCCCCAAGGAATCTTTATACTATCTTCCCTGGTGGCTGCTTCCTTGTATTCCGTGTCATTTTTTAGCTGTCTGTGAACGACACGTGTGGAAGTGAACACAGGAGCATCGCCCGCTACTGCCACACAGTGAGCTGGACTGGGTGACCGCTGTTGGGATCACACCCATGCCAATGTCTGGAAGACACCCGGTCACGCATGGAACTTGGATTTTAGGACACAGCTACTCCAGGAATCTGAAGTGAGATTGAAAAAACCAGACTCTCATAAAGCCACGAAGACTAAGAAATAATGCAGGGGTGGGCATGATGGCACACACCCCTAAATTCCAGCACTGTGGGAGGCTGAGGCAGGAGGAACTTAAGTTTCAATCTAGCCTGTCAACTTAGTGAGACTCTGTCTCAAAAAAAAGGACTAGGGATGTAGCTCAGTGCAAAGGACCTGGGTTTAATTCCCAGTAATGAGGGAGGGAGGGACAGAGGGAGCGAAGAAAAGAGGGACAGAGGAAAAGAAGAAGGGAGGGAAACAGGGAGGGAGGGAGGGAAGAAAGGAAGGAAGGAAGGAAGTCACTAACTACCTTAGTGGCAGTGCTGCGCATGGGGCCAGCATGTGTCAGACGCTCCATGAGTTATTCATTTCCTGATCATCACAGGGAACTGTGAGGTCAGGCGCGGCCTTGTGGACAGGTAAGATGACCTATAAAACTGCTCTGCCTGGCCACGAAAGACAGAACCAACCACAAATGGCCAGGGCCACACTCGGCCCCGGACCTGAGCCTTGGCTGGGCTGTTTCCCAGGCTGCCCCTCAGAGCAGGACTGACCTCTCAACCTCTTGCTGTCTCTGGCAAGAACAAGCCAGCTCTTCACAGCTCAAACACAGCCTCCCCCATGCACACAGAGGGGCACACAGGTGTACACGGGTCCACGCAGGAAACCCAGAAGCCACTATGACACTGAGCACAGCCCAAATGTGTATGGGAGCTATCCCTGTGGCAATACCCAAGGGCAAACCAAGATATGACTCCATGCACGGCGTCACCTGTGGGGACCATTCAGTGCACTGGCCACTGGAGGGACTCACTTTTGGGGCTGGAGGATGGCACTACCCTACCTCTGCAGCAGAGCGGTTCTCAGAGTGGTGTGGGGCTCCCCTGAGAGCCTGAGACCCCGCGGTGGAGTGTCAGGCCCAGGCCACCATCATAACACCACCAGACAAGGCCTCCTTCCCTCTGGTGTGGCCTCTGATAATGTACAAGGGGTGGCAGAAGCAGTGGAGGCCATGGCAGGACTTGTGGCCTCACAGCCAAATACATGAGTGCCACTGCCAGGGACACACATGGGCACATGAGTGAAAGAAAAGCCCATTTTATTTAAGAGTGGCTGTGATGATCAAGAGTGGTGGCATACATCTATAATCCTTCTTCTGGGAAGCTGAAGCAGGAAAATCATAAGCTTGAACTCAGCCTGGGTAACTTTGCAACTCAGACCCTGCCTCAAAGTTTAAAAAAGGGACTAGGGATATAGTTCAGTGCAAAGGCCCAGGGTTCAATTCCCAGTATCTCAAAAATAAAGAAAAAAAGAAAAACAAGTTCACCAGATCCTAGCATACAAATATTACTTTAAAATGTTTTTAAGGGGTGTGGGAGCGCGCGCGCACGCGCGCGCGCATGTGTGTGTGTGTGTGTGTGCGCACGCAAGTGTGACTCCTGTGCTTGTGTTAATAGGCTCTGTATTGGAAACTTCAGCCTGGCCAGGTGGAGAAGCGGGTGATGAATATTCGAGCATGAAGGATGCATCCACCAGGGCTCTGGCTCGGCAGGCAGCCACTTACCTGATGGTGCCGGTCGGGGAGGGGATGGGGCTGACCAGGCTCCGGAGATCCGGCTCCGGAATGTGGATCTTCAGCGGGGAGATCTGGGGGTACAGCGGCCGGAGGGGAGATGCTGGAGCCTCTTCTTTATGGTACAGTGATGTGAACTGGATCTTGATGGCCGTGCTGGGGAACCGGAAGGTACACCTGCAAAGAGAAGACAGAGGGTCAGGCGTGGGGAAGCGGGCGAAGGACATGGGGTTCCAAGAGAGGCGGTCCCAGTCACCGTGGGCTGGAGGGACCAGATCCTCAGCTCACTGTGGTTCATGCCGGGGCTGAGCCGGACCCATTCCACGCCTCTGCTAGGACGCTTCCCACACAGCTTTGCCACACCCAGACAGCAGCTGTGCTGACTGTGCAAGGAACAGAAGAGGTATAAATACCCCAGGCACAATGTGGTCTGTCTCTGCAGCTCCCGGACAGGCACGGCCACTTGCGGTCCACAAGGCAGCTGCTGGGACACCTTGACCGTGTCCATTGCTGTACACAAAAACTAAATGAATGGCACGGTATTTATGCAGGGATGCTAAAGACAGCCCCCCTCCCCCCACTACCCAGACAGCGAAAGCAAACGCTACGTGACAAAGGCAGTAATGTCACCTGAAAACACTTGTCAGGAGGCCGTGTACAGTGTGCAGGGGACAGAGAACACTGTCCAAGCCTCAGTCTCCGAGACAAACCTATGCTGCACACCACCTCATTTCCACACAGAAAAATCACAAATCAACAACTGGCTAACTGCATGCCAGGAAAACAAAACAAAAACAAAACAGATTAAAGCAGGCTACCCATGTAAGAGTTCAGCAATTCAGGCTGCCCACGACCACTGCTTGAGGGGAACGTGGGCAGGGAGGGTAGGAAAGGGGCACCTAAGTTCAGCGACGACAGGTGACACACTTTCGGCTCTTCACAGAGCCTTGCACTTGAGGGATGCTCAGCCTTCTTGGCACAGTCGCTGGGACCTGGGGACAGCTTCGTCTGCTCCTGACTGCGTCCCACCCTGTAGCAATGTGGACAGCAGCTCTACCTCAAACCTCACAGAGACACAAATCTGAACAAAATGCCCCCTTCCATTCCAAGACTCATTCCAAGAGTCTCCTGCTCTTACGAGTCAGTTTTTTAAAAAACAAGACTTAAAAAAAGCCAAAGCTAGGACATGTGATACATGACTGTGAACTGGTATAAACTGGTAATGCATTCTGGGAGGCTGAGGCAGAAAGGTCAAAGGTTTGTTCCCAGGCTGGGCAACTTAATGACTAATTGAGACCAAGCCTTAAAATAGAGGGCTGGACATCCCAGCAGGTAACTGTGACCAGCTGGAGGTTATGGTCCCATGCACACAACTGGAGCAGAGGGTGACAGTCAGTGCTCTGGGGTGAGAGGCATTGGGAGGGGCGGCCTGACACACCAATGTGAGGGCTGGTGGGATCTGAAGCGTGGGGTCAGTGTCACTCCTAGGGCTCCACTTGTGGCAGCCTGAAGCTCCCACCATTTCCCATTTAGAGAGAAAAAAAAAAAGTGCAGCTTGCGGCATTTACTTAATTTCACATAAACACACTCTTGGAGGCTGAAGCAAATCTGACTGACTTTCAATGGGAAATAAAATATAAAAACTCTTCTTGGAGTCATTTCTAAACGAAACTTATCTTGAACTCTAATAAGACACTAAAATAATAAAGTGATAGTACTAAAATAATAAATGTGGCAAGCTTTGGTGGGGGGAGGTTAGGACTCCCCTGCACGTGTTCTGGGGCAAACTGGAAATGGGTCAAAGCAGGCTTCATGCTCTGCTGCTAAGCCCAATCTAAAGGGGCGCTCTGGTTCTCCTTGGTCTCCCTGCACCTGATGCAAGTTTCTTCCCCTGGTGTTCTGGCTGCAAAGGCTCAGCACTGGTGGTCCTAAGACGCTCTCTGAAGCACTTCGTTGTCAGTTTTTGCAAGTCACAGAGCCACATCCACCCGCACCGGTGTCTGAGAACGGGCTGGGTGTCCTCAAGTTGGAGAAGGAGGAAAAGAGCTTTGGAGTCAGAAGCATGGCTGGGGATCTGGGCAGGTGAGACAAGCCGGCCAGGTGAGGTCCGCTTGTGAATGGGGGCACTGAAGGAAAGGAGTATGGTGTGTGACATGCTCGCTGCGGTAATGCGATCAGACAGGACAGTAATGACAGCGACAATGAGACAGTTTCTAGGTGTTCTACCACGCATCTTTTTCTCCCATTCCACCATGACACATGACTGGTCAGGAGGGCTCACATGGTCAGGGCTCTGGGTCGCGCACAGGAAAGGCCCTGTGTTCACACGAGGCCCTGACACAACAGCCCCATCAAGGCTGGCAAAAAAAGAGTGTGTGACTTCTGGCGCACATCCAAGGCCACAGGCGGATGGAGGTCTGAGAACAGGATCCGGGCATGAAGACCAGAAGAGGGCCGCAGTCGCCAGGGGCTCCACCCTGGGCCATCTGATCTCCAGCCTGAGTCTCCCTGGGGTGATGTGCGGTGGACAGGATGTCGCCCCAGTCTCTGTTCTCCTCACCATCAGAATGGGATGCTTGGAAATCACCTCTAAGGAGATTTCTACGTTAAAATGCAAGATTCTAGATGATTTACGCAGGCGCACTGAGCGTTCAGAGAAACAACACGTTTTCTAAGGCAAGGATGCGGGCATGGTACCTGTGCGTGATGTGACCAGGGCAACCTCCTGTACCAGAGTTTTCCAACGGGGTTAACAGTAAGCATCTTCATGTTACTGGTCATAACAGCTATTTTAAAGTTAGCTCCTCAGAAAAAGTAATAAATAAATAAATGAAAGGAGCTCCTATCGCACTCCCCAAATCCCATTCCAGGGTAGCCCACACCAGGAGGAGTGGCAGAAGCTAGGACACAGGATACCCAGGACCCCATGGGGTGCACCTGGGGTCCACCACTCACACTTCTCCCTATAATGTTCTCATGCAGGTTAGGGCCCTGGCTGGAGATAGTTTAATTTTTAGTATCAGGATTAAACCCTGAGTCTTTGCAATGGACTACATCCCCAGCCATTACAGTTTTTAAATCTTGAGATGGGGGTCTCATTAAATCACTGAGTTACTCAGGCTCAGCTCAAACTTTGATCCTCCTGCCTCAGCCCTCCAGAGTGCTGGGATGACAGGGATGTGTCACTGTGCCCTGTTATCCTAGCTACTGCATGGCTTCTGACCGCAGGGAAGTATCAACCTGGCCCAGGGCTACATGGGGCCTGGCTCCAGGGGCCACAGGCCAGACAAGAGGGGAATGATACACAGCCTGCAGTCAGAAAACCTGCAGGACCCACGTGTAGCTGGGGTGCTTTTCTGGGGAGCCTCTTCCCCAGAGGTCTGAAATGGGGCAAGGGACCCTTTTAGGTGCCAGAGGAACTGCCACTGTGGTACCTTATGGAAAAACAGGACTCCAGGAAGTGGCTTTGCATGACACTTTTACATATAAAACCCCAAGACAAATAACTATGACAATCTTGATGGCTTTTAACCCAATATATCTTGCATTAATTACTTAATGTGTCCTGCCAGAACACCCCTCAAATGAGCCAAAGTGGCTGCTGGCTGTGGGCACCTGTTGCAGGGCTAAGGAGCAGTGCAGGAGGGCCTCGGACATCAGTCACATGCGGAGGGTACTCACTGAGGGTCGCTCAAGAGGAGCCCAGGAGGTGGAGGGCCAGGGCTTCCTGAAGGTGACAGTTACGCATCTGAGCACTGTTCCTGGCCAGGCAGCCAGATGTGCCAGACAAAGATGCCAACAAAACGAAGTTGCCCCCTGCGAAAGAACAGGTCAGTCCTGCTGCAGAGAGGGGACAGACTCAAGATCACAGAAGCAGGTCCCCTGGGGCACAACACCCTGGACACCGTCCTGCTGCCTTGTTGGGATGAACTTCAACGGGTGTGTGCTTGAGTACAAGTATGGGGTGCAAGGGACACTCCTCTGGCTCTACCCGGGGGGGCCTGCGGTAACTTTGGCGGGTTCACTCAGAGGCTTGGGAATCCAGGCGACTGTGAGTGGGCAGATTGTGCACTCAGAGCTGGTTCTGGGACATGTGCAGAACCTCGGAGAACCATGACAGATCCCTGGCTGCCCAGCGGCCCTGGGAGAAAGCCCAGCCTGCCTCTGGAAGGGAATCCGGAAGGTCAGGAGGACTCAGGAAGTGACCCTTCCCAAACTCGGTTTGAGGCTGGGAGGAAGGAAGACCCTTGGGGGACCTGGACCAGGACCCGTAGCACCCTAGCAGAGGAGTGGAAACATGGAGAGGTGGAGGGGGCAGGCTGCCCCTCACAAGGACAGTCTCACCCTTTCATGGAGATTTATCAGATTTAAAATAAACGGGGGGCGGGGGGATCACCATGCAGATGGAGCTCCCAAGTTTTTTTCAGTTTAGAAAACAAAAACAAAAACTGACACTCTCTGGAACTTCCAACAGACTTCCAACAGACTTCCAATCAGGTGCTAACCCAATTGTGGGTTAGCACTGTGTGTAGTGCAGTCCATCCTCTTGAGAACTGGATACCATTTAGCAGGCAAGGAAGAGACCCAGCGCCTCCCCAGTGCTCGGTGGTGGCACCTCGAGCCCTCGGAGCTGAGCAATGAGCTCACTGACTCCGCCGGCCTGCCCAGCCCGCCCAGGGAGCATCTACCTGTGAGGAGGTCAGGTGGAGCCTAAACCGCCACTAGCACGCAGCACCCAGCACAGACACTCCGCCTTCAGCACTCAGCACCAAGGCGGAAGCACTGCACTGCAGAGCGATCTGCAAAGTCAAGTCTGTTGCCAAAATTACATTAACATGAAATCAGTAATAAAACAGTCTAAAAATTCTAACACCTCCTAATACTAATACCCACTATTACTCATATCTGCTATATACACACAGGTACCAGGCTACGCACACGCACTAAGTCTACTGTCCAACCAAATGTCCCCCTTGAAGAAGGCAACCAGGAGTGTCTGAGAAGATCACAGAGAAGGCTCGGGGTCATAGCTCCCTATAAATCAGAGAGGGGAAGCCAGGTGTGGTGGTGCATGCCTTTAATCCCAGCACTCGGGAGGCTGAGGCAGGAGGATAGTTGTGAGTTCAAGACCAGCCTGGGCTACAAAGTGAGTTCAAGGCCAGCCTGAACTGCATAGTGAGACCCTATCTCAAAGAAAAAAAAAGAAAAAAAAATAGGGACGGGGATTTAGCTCAGTGGCATAAGCGTCCGCCTGGCAGGTGTGAGGTTGTTTCATCCCCAGCACCAAATAAATAAATAAATAAATAAATCAGCGAGGGAAAAGAGAGGGCTCGGGACACAGCGGCAGTGGAACCACAGAGGGAGAAGAGACAGGGAAAATGGGAATAAGCTTTCTCTGCTTGAGTTCTGGATTCTGGCAACTTCAAGCCCCAGATCCCATGGTGTCAAGCGTAGTACAGGAACCACCTCTGGGAGCAGAGGGCAGGCCCAGGAAAGGCTGCTGGACAGGCCACTGTGTCCCCACAGGGCCAGCTCGTGGTGTGTGCAGTGAGGGCCTGTCCTCTGGAAGAAGCGGTTGCTGCCCGCCAGGCATGGTCACCTGGCAGACGGAGGGCGAGGGGCTCCTCTCAGCCGTCCCCCCTCGCCTCCTCTGCGCACTGCCCTTGGGAGTCCCACCCTCAAGCCCCTCGGTGGGTGACAGAATGGCCCCCCCTCACCCCGGCTGAGACAACAGCCACAGTACCAAATGCCAGCAAGAAGTGGGCTGTGTTTCTGGCACACTGGTGGAGGAGTTAAATCCTGCAGCCGCTCTGCGGTTTCTTTAGAGGTGAAGTGTACACTGGGGCGCTGGCAGGGGGTCACGCCGGGGCCTTTATCCCAGGACAGGGAGGCCGGGATGTGCTTGGGACCCGCGTGTGGCTGTCCACAGTGGCTTTGCATGTGACCCATGAGAACTGAAGCTGTGAAGTCTAACAGGTGAGACGCTCGCTGCCTCCCAGGTGGCAGCCTACAGGGGTGTGAAAAGGAAGCACTTTTCACACTCAGCCCTGGAGGGGGCAGGGGTGGGGCCGGCTGAGCTGGGTAGGTAGTATGACTCCACCCACAGCACGGTCTCCGGATGACAACCTCAATGCCATGGGGAGCAGGTTGTGGGTGACCAGGGATGGGACAGAGCTAGGGTAGTCGTGGCCCGCTTCGCAGTGGGTGGTTGTGTGCCTTGGCTGAGGTGGCCACTCCCAGGCTCACACTTGGTCAGTCAACAGCACGCTGCACACAGCTCAGGGTCACTGTCCTAAGTCCACAAGAAAAGGGATTGACATGGACAGGAGCTCTCTGAGGCATACTTGCAACTTCCTGTGAATCTAATTATTTCATACTAAAATGTGCGCCTGAAGCTGAGCATGGTGACACACACCTATAATCCCAAACACTAAGGAGGCTGAGGCAGGAGCATCACAAATTTGAGTCTTGCTTGGGCAACTTAGTAAGACCTTGTAGTTCTGGAGACACAGCGGTAGAGCCTTGGGGACAAGTGCTAGAGCACTTACCTGGCGCATGTGAGGGCCTGGGTACCATCCCTCGGACTGCACACAAAGAAAACCCACTGTGCCTGGAAATAGCACCATGACCACAGGCCCACAGCAGGCCAACTTGGGAAGGTGGAGCCACCTCGTTCTTCATCTTGAAACTCAAGTACCGCATGGAGGAAGCACATGAAGCAGCGGTGCCCGTGAGCGCCTGTTGAGAGGCATGCAGACTTCTTTGCTGCCCGACAGGAGAATGGATCATCAGCCCCAGCTCCCACGAGACTCAGCACTGCCCACAGGTGCGGCCAAGCCCTCTGTATAAACTCACTTCTTCTACATGGCACAGGGACAAGCACGCACACAACTACACACACGCCAGCAGGGACAGGGCCAGAATGCACAGGGCGGGGAGCACCTTCCAGAGGCGGCTGCGACACCTGGGCACAGGTGTGGACGCCAGGCCCCACCAGCCATCCCCATCAGACAGGCGCTGCACCACGACACCGGGCACAGATGATGGCTGGTTTTAATTTTCTATAAGAAAATAGGAAAATCAAGAAATCAGCTTACAATAGTTTGTAACATGAGAATCCATCACATCTGATTTGCCCCTTGGTAAGCCAGCACCTGGTCTCCAAGGTCTCCGCTGGCACTGGGCCCCGGCCTTGCTCATGCAGAGTCCCCCTTCTCCTGGCGGACACGCAGTGGGCTCTCATGGAGGCGCCCATCCCTCTCTCTTCTTGGCCCCTTGGAAGAGAAGGACTGGACAGGGCCCTGGTGTCGGGGCCTTCCTGGCACAGTCCTGCGATGTCACACCCCCAGGCTCTGCTGTCACACCCCCAGGCTCTGCAGGAGAGCCGCACACATTCATCCCTGCAGGGCTTCCCACCCTGCAGAGCCCTTTCCAAATGCCCTGCAGGAGGGACGCACCCCACCCTAGGTTTCTGGCCCTTGAGCTACAATGTCAGGTGTGGGGGCCGAGGGTGAAACCTGGTCATGCCTACCTGTGGCCAGTGCTGGAAGGACTGTTTGCTTGCACTGTCTTCTACAGCAACTGCAATTCAAAGAGCCAATCGCAAATACAGACATCCTTTTTTTCTTTTCCCTCTGTGATACTGGAGACTGAATCCAAGATTTTCACACGGAGCTACATTTCCAACCCTTTTCTTATTTTTTATTTTGAGACAAGGTCATGCTAAATCGCTAAACTGTTCAATAGGGGCTCAAATTCACCATCCTCCTGCCTCAGCCTCCCAGAGTGCTGGAATTACAGGGGTCTGCAGCTGCACCTAGGTGACCCAGGCACTGTCTGGTGGAGTAACTATGAGAGAACCCAAGGGAGCCCAGTGGTGGTTTGGCAGCGACACCAGTTTGATTTAATAGTGTTGTGGCAAGATCCAATTCCAGCAGACTGGTCTCAATGAGGGACAAAGGTGACAGCCATGAGACCTTGCAACGTTTCATATTCACGGCAACAGGGGATTTCGAAATATACCTTCCCTCCCTCAACACTTGCCCTGTGCAGCTCAGAAGCAGACTGCAGACGGCACCAGGCTTCTCACCTCTGTGGCAACTGGACAGGGCCCCAGCCTGGCCCATCCTTTGGAAGGGGTGTGCAGATGGTCCTACTCACTGTCCCCTGAGCCCAGGACACTCATGCCTGATACTGCCTACATCACTGGAGGTACTCGGCCAGCAAGCAACCTGGGAAGGAAGGACTCTACACGCCACACTTCCAGACACACTCACTCTGCACATGCAAGGCCTGATCCAAACTTAGGGTGAATGCTTACATTTTTAAAGAATGTATTAGAGTAAGACACATGCCATGAATCTTCAACATCCTCCTTCGAGCTTTGGACACATTTTTCCCATTGTCTTTGCTACCTTCTGAAGCAGTCCTGCAAGTCCTCTTTCTTTCTTTCATTTATTTATGAGTCAGGTAGTTCAGGCAGGCCTTGAACTCACTATGTAACCCAGGTTGGCCTTGAAGTAGTGGTGATCCTCCTGCCTCAGCCTCCAGGTGATGAGATTCTAGGCATGCACCACTATGCCCTGTAAGTTGTCTTTCCTGAAAGGCTTTAGCTGAGTTGTTGCTGCTGCCTTCATGTCCTCAATCGATTCAAAACATTTCGCTTTCATAAGTCATTCTGATTTGGAGGAAGAGCCAGAGTTCACACAGCGCGAGATCACGTAAAAAGGTGGATGAGGACACAGCATCATGTTTTCATGAGCCTGCCTTTCTGCTGGACAGCATTCAGCAATGGCATTTACTGTATTTCTGATCACAACTCATTAAGACTTGGAAGAGGACTTCCAGAACAGCTTCAGAAGCGGCAAGCACAATGGGATGTGTGTTGGAAGGATGGTAACATAGAGTGAAGAGGATTACCTGCAATAGTCTTTTACTGTAATGATTAAAATTCACTGTACTTCTGGTCACAGCTTGCATTCTGCCTTGTCTGAGCAGAGAGGACGCCCTCTGGGCCTCTGTAGAATCCGTGCCTGGTGTGGCTTTTGTCCTGTACCAGGTGCAGTGAGACACAGGTGACGGTCCCAGCACAATTCCCCGTGGGCACCCCAGCACGCTCACTCCTGCAGGGCTGGGCCCCGGTGCCAGCTATGGCACCAAAGGTTGAAAAAGGACTGAGCTTTACATCTTCCCGGGCCAGAAGCTGACTGCCTGGGACAGAGAGTGGGAGGGTGGTTCTTCCCAGGCACTTCTCGGTTTTGCACTACAGGGATGTGTCACCTACTCAGCAAACACCAGTCACCATGCCTGAGACCCACCTTGTAAAAACAAAACTAAGGAAATACAGCCCTTCTTTGCGGGGTAAGGCAGGAATGCCTGGGTTCTGCCTCTAGCCCTCGGCCTTCACTCTCCAAGCCATGATGAGGTCAGCAAGCAAAGATGGTCCTTATACCCCTTAGTTACTTTTCTCTCACTGCTGAGACAAAAATACCTGACATCCAAAGTTAAAGGGGGAAAGATTTATTTAGCTCATAGTTTGTGGAGGTTTCAGTTCATAATCAGCTGGCTCCACAGCAGGGTGGCTTGGCAGAGGAAAGCAGTTCATGGTGGGCAGATGGTAGCAAAGCTAGCAAGAGAGGGGAGAAGACAAGCCTCTTCCTGTCCTTTATATTGCATCCAGGGTACCAGGATTAGGGCGGTGGCAAACCAAACAGTGGACTGATTTAGTAATCGCCCATCCTTAATCCTAGCACCCTTAATCCCAACACTGCACCACGAATCAATCACACACTCTAGATTCAGCCACCTCTGAAAATGCCCCACCTATGACTGGATGAGGCTTTGCGGGGTCATGTGGGGACAAGGCGTAACACTCCTGCACTGTCTCATGACAGGGACAATGTCTGGGGTAATTCAGCAAGTTCTTCTCCTTGCTCAAAAACAGGAAGAATGGCCTCACAGGTGAGCAAGGGCTGGAAGGAAGGAGAGTGGCCATGTGGTCCCCTCTCTGGGGAGCTGGCCTCTTGTGGCTGTCCCAGGATGAGCAGAAGCAGTGGCCCTATCTCTGCCTCTTCCCTCTGCTAACCCAAGCTGGGGGACAGCACTCCACAGTGCTGAAATAATTATACAAAGGAAACACTGTTTGCTCTCTAGTATTATATAATGGACTGCCAATAGTTATGAACTTTATCAGCCAATTAATTCACAACACAGCTGGCAAATCAGTATGGTAAGAAGAAAATTAAATTTTAGGCTGCAAAGTCACCAGGATAAATTGCCTGTACCAAAGCTACTTCCTGTGAGTTCTAGATATGAAGTTTACAACAAGGGGCCGGGGGTGGCTGTGCTCCTCAGAAACACTGGCCAGCAGCCTCTTCTTGGCCATATACTATAAAAGAGATTTGCAGAGGACTGGGAGTTGAGCCCAGGGTTTTTGCACTGGTCTACATCCCTAGCCCTTTTCTTGAGACAGGGTCTCGATAAATTGCCCAGGCTGTGCTCAGACTGCGTGCCTCCTGCCTCAGCCTCCCAAAGTGCTAGGATTATAGGCATGTGCCACCACACCTGGCTCTGCCCATATTTTAAGAACAAAAGCATTTGAAGTTTGGCAGAAGTCACACAGGTGGGAGTACAATTTAAAATTAAACGCTTTAAACTGGGTGTGGTGGCACATGCCTATAATCACAACACTCAGGAGGCTGAGGCAGGAGGTTGAGGCAGGAGGCTGAGGGAGGAGGATCACCTTGAGTTCAATGCCAGCAAGACCTCGTTTCAAAAAATAAATTAAATTAAATTAAATGTTTTTCTGTTGGAAACTATCAGAATAGACAGAAACATTCACCATCACCCCTCCACTCCTAGGCACTTCATCTGCATACACCCGGCTGTGGGAATAATCCTGAGTACTTGTACAATCTTTAATCATAAATGGATCTGAACTTGGAAGCATGAACAGATCAAGAATTGCACCCTGAGGGGAACAGATCCCATTCAAATCCACATAGCTGCAACCATTTTCCAGACCACAATAAGGAACCCAGGAGCCAGCGGGCAGCTGCCCACTCACAAGCAAGTGGCATCCTCCCCCAGGAAGCAGGGAAAGTGGGCACATGAGCTTTTTGCCCCTGGGAACCTTTGCTCCTTGATGGCAGATAATAAAGCAGAACCCAACACAGCCCCTTCACCTCTGCCACCACCATTCACTCAGGTACAAGGCACCGCGGCCCAGGCAGAGAGCCTGCTAGAGACGGGCCATCCAGACCCAGCACTGCCGCTCCTCATGGAGCTATATCCCCAGCCCTTTAATTTTGATTTTTCAGATTAAGGTCTCACTAAATAAATAACTAAGTTGCTCAGGATAGGATCCAGCTTGTGATTCTCCTGCCTCAGTCTCCCAGAGAGCTGGGATGACAGGTATGAATTACCAAGCCTGGCTCCCAGTGCTCTACTCCAAACTCATGTACCTATGAAAACATGGACTAAGGGCCAGCCTGAACTACATAGTGACACCTTGTCTCAAAAATAGGGCCAGGGATTTAGCTCAGTGGCTTAAGCGCCTGCAAGGTTGTGAGTTCGATCCCCGGTACCAAAAGACAAAAATAAAAAACAGAAAACATGGACTAATGTCACGATGTCAGATCTCAGGAAAGGAGCTCATATTCTGGGTACTTTCTGTGGCTCCCCTCAGCTCAGAAAGGAGCGGCCATCTGTGTGGTTCTCAGATGAGGAAACTGAGGCTCGGGGGAGAGACACTGACTGCCCAAAAGTTATCAAAATAGCAAAGGACAGACTCCACCTAAGCTCCAAATTTCTTTTTCTATTTTTTTTTTTTTTTTTTTGGTCTTCTTGCGACAGGGTCTCACTGTGCAGGTCAGGCTGGCCTTGAGCTCACTTTTTAGCCCAGGCTGGTCTCAAACTCTGAACAATCCTCCTGCCTCAGCCTCGTGAGTGCTGGGATTACAGGCGTGTGCCATTGTACCCATCTCAAAACTCCAAGTTTCTGACTCCTCACTCACGGAAACAGAGAGACAGAATTTTCTTAGACATTTCTTGTTTGGCAATACAATTAACAGAATAAAAAGTGTGTTGTAGGTTTTCATCGTGCACATGTTCAAAACAATGGCACAACGGGCAATCTGATTTTTTTCAAGCGGTAAGTTACACTGTATTGTGGCCACATGAGTTTATAATTCTTTTTTTGCGGTGGGGGGGTACTGGGGATTGAATTTCGAATTCACAACCTTGCGCCTGCCAGACGGGCTCTTAGGCCGCTGTGCTAAATCCCCAGCCCTACTTTTTTGACATAGGGTCTCACTATGCAGTTCAGGCCAGCCTTGAAATCACTTTGTAGCCCAGGCTGGTCTCGAACTCACAATGATCCTCCTGCCTCTCAGCCTCCCGAGTGCTGGGATTAAAGGCATGCACCACCACGTCTGGCTGAGTTCATAATTCTTAACCTCGGCTCTTCCAGGCTGCAGGAGCCTGTGTGAAGCCCACGCCTGTACCCTCGGGGCTGCACATCAGGCCCATATGCATGGGGAGAATCTGCCCCCATAGGTCACAGCACAGCATGGTGACATCCAGAGTGACCTGCTCAGAGGCGGCCTGTCCACTGTGAGCCTTCCGGTGACCAACAAACACTCAGGGAGCACTGAAGTGTTAGGCCCTGGACAGACCAAGGGCAGAAACAAAGACAATTCCTCAAAGAAGACAGGTTGGCCATCCAGCTGCAGAGGCCGATCCGCAGGGGAGGGGACGCTGGGCCAGGTGTGACAGGCGGGCTGGGGCTCTCCAGGTGATGGAGCAGGAGGGACAAGGGCGCAGGCAGCTCAGGTTACATGGCAACAGCCCCGCGAGGCCTCCAGCAGCCCAGCAGCTCACCCTACAGCCAGACGCCCCCAGGAGAAGTGGCAGGAACACTGTCACCAATGGCTATGGACTTGAAGACAGCACCAGCACCCACTGAGCTGCTGCTGGGAGAATTCCTTCCCGGGTCAAGTAGTCTCTACCTTGAGGACAAACTGCTGCGTTTTATTACACCAGAGTATCAACCGTGCTTATCTTTGAGATGTTCTACTTGTAAAGTTCACAGTGAACATACAAACTGAGTTTTGATGTGGCAAGGTCAAGTCACAGTTATCATACCCACCCTCCTTTTTCGGGCAGTACTGGAAATTGAACCCAGCGCCTTCACCAGCACTGAGCTATATCCCCCAATCCCTCCACCTTCTTGAGATTTTTTTTGGGACAGGGTCTTGGTAAGTTGTTAAGTTACCCAGGCTGGACTTGAACTTGGGATCCTTCTGCCTCCGCCTCCCAGAGTGCTAGGATTACAGGCTTGCAACCCCCTGCCAGGCTGTGTCTCTGGTCTTCAGAGTTTTGGTAGGAGCCTTACGCCCTCCATCTTCCAACAGAGTGCTCTTACACAGACCTACCCAACCTGCCTGAAGCTGCTTCCCCAAACACAGCCAGGGAAAAACTGGATGAAAGGCTTGGGAGCCTCAGTCCCCCGGGGGGTGGAGCAGAGCAGTGAAGGCCAGGGCTGTTTACAAAGCCACAGGGACCTGCCTTAGAGACCTCCACACCAGTCCAGATAAAACCCCAAACAAAACAGAGCCGCCTACTATCAGCACAAACACAATTGGAAAAAAGCCTTTGATTTGGTTTAAACCTGGCCCTTCAAGGGCGCATTCCATTCACTGCTGGGAATCCCAGACCTGGCTGGGAAGAGGACTCAAAAACATGTGAGAAATGGATTTAATGGTACGCCCTGGTCCCATGCACAAAAACTGGAACAGACCCAGGGGAGGTGGCCCACACTTCTAATCCTACTACTCTGGGAGGCTGAGGCAGAAGGATCCTACGTGTGGGCAACAGCGGCTTATTACGATCCTGTCTCAAAAAATAAAAAAGGGCCGGGGGTGCAGCTCCGTGTGAAGGCCCTGGGTTCCATCCCCAATAATGCAAAAAAGAACAGGATGTTACTCTTCAGTCAGGGACATCGAGGCAGGCAAGCGGTGCACCCCGCAGTCTGCAGATGTCTCTCCAGCCCCCTCCCGCTACTTCGGATACCTGTCTCTAAATAGACTTTAATGGTACGGAGGAGAAATTACTCATTGGGGGAAACTGGGTCATAAAACACATTAATAACCCTGAATAATTGCTCAGGGAGAAGCCAGGTTTCGGCCTGTTACAGGATACACTAAACTGGTTTAATTGTTACGTAAATCGCACCCCCAGTACCACCGATTTATCCCTGATGGCCTATTCATCAGCACAGTTTTCTCTGAAATAAAAACTGAGCCAGCCGCGCCTTTCACCAGGGCCCACTGCACAGCCCCGCCCCGCTCCGCCTCCGCCCCGAGTGCCTGCGCCCACCGCGCCAGGGGGCCTCACACAAAACGGGAGGGGTCCTGTCCTCCCTGAGGTTGGCCAGGTGCCCCCCGCCTCGGGGTCTACTCTGTCGACCCCTTCCTTATCTGTGTGCGGGGTCTCCCATGTGGACAGGCAGGAACCTGTGGGTTTCAGCTTTCACTTTTAAGCAGAAAGGACAATAAAGCAGCTGAGCGACTTTTGTCACAGCATTTAAGCATGGCGGGAGCAGACTAGAAGCCCATGCACAGCCCTCGATCCAGAAAGGGGACAAAAAAAGACCAGGGCACCAAACCCGGCAGAGTCAGGCTGTGAGGAGAGGGACAGTCAGCTGACCTCTGGGTTCCAGGTCACCAATGCTCCCTGGGGAGGAAAGACCCACCCCCACCCTTGGAAACCCGGCTGCTGGCAAGGGCCTTAGACGGAGTGTGTGTTGACTTCTGACATCTTCCACTAGGAAGACGATTCTGAAAAAAATCACAAAATCCATGGAGGTGGATGCCTGGAGGTGGAGAGGTTCCTTCCGAGAAAGGGAATCACAGACTCGGCCTGGGTGAGGGAGGGGGGCGAGGGGCCCAGCCCAGGGGCCAGGCGCTTTCACCTCGAGTTCACTTAAGAGGTGTGCTTTTAAAAGGATTTTAATTAAAGTCTTTTACCTACCAGGATTCTGATCTGCAGTGTTTGTAAATAACACAAATAAGCAGTTTTGGGAAAGTCCTGGCTGAGTTTCAAAGAAAAAGAAAGAAGGAAGGAAGGAAGGAAGAAAGGAAGGAAGGAAGGAAGGAAAGAAAGAAAGAAAGAAAGAAAGAAAGAAAGAAAGAGAAAGAAAGAGGAGGGGAGGGGAGGGGAGGGGAGGAGAAGGGAGGAAAGGGCAGGGCAGGGCAGAGCAGAGCTGGGACACCTGGGATAACTGCACTCTAGGAGACCGAGGCAGAATAATCCCAAATTCTAGCCCAGCCTGGACAACTTAGTGACTTACCAAGACCCTGCAGGAAAGGCCCTGGGTTCAATCCCCAGGACTGTAAAAACAACACAACACAAACCAAAACAAAATTTAAATGGATGTAGCCTGTGGCTGGCTACACAAGAAAAAAGGTGTGGGAAGGAGGAGGAGGAGGTGTAGCAGGAGGCAGAGCTCCCTGCAGAGCTCCCGCCTGGGGAGAGGAAGAGCTCAGAGTGCACAGTGGCCGCGGCTGCGCACAGGGTGCCCCTCGACCATGTGCCTGGAAATGGTACGCTTTATGGATATTTTTAACAATGATAAAAGACCATTTGGGAGGCTGTGGGACAGATGGCTTCTCATGTGGGCGTTGTGATGGGTGGCCGGAGGCCATGGACAGGAAACGGGCCATCCCGAGGCTCCAGCTGCCTACTGTCGCCACTCCCAGAAATGGCTCCCCCTCTGCCTGGTCACCCTGTCTGCCCCTGTGCCACCCCCACCACCCTGCTGGGGTACAGCAGCCTCTGGCCAGGGGCAGCCTTCCTTAAAACGGCCCAGTGACACTTGTCAGGGATCTCAATGGCACTTAAACCAAACAAAGCACTTCATCTCAGAGGAGTCCAACGTGCTGGGCTGATTCGCTCCCTCAATCTTGGAAAGCGCAAGGTAACCCTCAGGGAGAAGGAAGCACCAGGGGCAGCTGCTAGCCGCTTTCCCCAAGGCACTTCAAGCAGCAGCAGGGCTGCCTGCTCGGGCTGGCCATCCAGGTGGACAAGGGCCACACAGAGGGTGACCTGCGCCTCCGGAGGATGTCGTCAACACACAGCAGCCCCGGCTCTCTGGTCCCACACCTTGGGGGCACCAGGCCCAGCTCTGTCCTCCCCCTCCTCTTTTGCCTTGTCCCTTACTCTCAAGAGACCCTGACAAGGGTCCACCCTTCCTTCTTTTTTTTCAGCACTGGAGACTGAACCCAGGGACTTAAGACTGAGCACATTGACAGTTCTTTTTTTTTTTTAATTTTGAGGCAGGGTCTCGCTAAGTCACTATATGGCTCAGGCTGGGCTGGAACTCAGGATCCTCCTGCCTCAGCCTCCAGAAGCGCTGGCATTATAGGCATGTGCCACTGTATCCAGCTAAGCACCCCCTTTCTGAGAGGCTCTGACAATGCTGGGCTCAGCAGCTGCAGCCCACAGGGCCCCGCTGGCCTCTACACATCACGCTGGACCAAGTTATGGTCCAGTGTGCCTGCCTCTCTGAAGATGGAGGCCACCTGTCACTCCTGCAAGGCCAAGGGCAGCCCTGGCACAGCAACACTTTCTCAGTAGGGACTCACTGTCTGGTTTTGTTACTGATGGCATGAAGGGCTCTGTCTTCCCTGGCCAGGATGGAGGCACGGGCCACCCTCTGCAGCTGGTCGGGGAAAGCCCTTGGCAGGCTCCACACACAGGCTGTGCCCCTCGGAGCTGCCCAGCACCCTTGGCTGCCTGCTTCTTGGCCTCTCAGCCTGTAAGAGGCTCCAAGTCCCGCTACCCGCTGAGCCTGAAGTTGGCCGGGAACTGCAGGAGTCACTTGTGAGTATTTCACGAAGCAGGAAGTAGGTCCCTTTCCAGGTGTGGGAGCACACAGAGGCCTTTTCCTAGTGTGTTTGCTTTTCCTGCAGGTACACTGATGGGGACCATGTTCCTCGTAGGCTGAATGCTGTGATGTGCCCAAGGAAACCCTCGTTCTGGCACCCCAGCAGGCTGGGACTCCATTTCCACTCTTATATAGTCATAAATTAGCAAGCACTGTGGCTAAAATGCTCCCTAAGCTCCAGGGGGATGTCCGGTTGTCGACATGGCATCCTAAATTCGTGGGACATCACCCCCACCTGGGGGTTTCCCAACATGGTCTGGTTTCAGTATTCAAACTTCTTGTTTTGCCACAAACAATGAAAACAATTTCCCAGTATGTTCTGTTCTGTTCACAAGTCTAAGATGAATCAAACCCACGAGTGTCCCCGGGATCATGCGCACCTTCCTACCTCAGCATGGTGGGTCCAGTCCCTGGGGGGCACCCACGGAAGCTGAGGAGCTCAGGATTCTACCCCCCTTACTCTGTGCTGGAAGCCACTGGTACTACAGACACAGGTTCTCACCATGGCTTTGGAGCCAGTGACTTCACTTACCCAGCGCATCACTAACCCGTCCCCACAGATGTCCCAGGTACCTTTCAGGTCTTGGGGGGTGCAGTCAGGAGTCTCCTCCACTGCTGCAGCCATGCCCTCCCTGGTTTCAGTGCCTGCAAGGCCTCCACAGTGTGACCCAGGTCGACTCACCCGTCTTCTCTCCACCCCTCCTGCAGGCTGCTGAGGCCCCTCACTGTCCCCTCTGATCATCCTGCCATGTTTGGGGGTCCTTGGCTCCCCTTGTCACCAGCTCCTGCTAGTGGTCTACATCCCAGCTGAAGTTTTATTCCCCAGAAATACTCTGCTCAGCCCAGCACAGAGGCGCCCAGCAGGCTGAGAGCTCGGGAGGTGTGAGCTAGGCAAGGTCCTAGGACAGGGTAAAGGGACCCGAGCCAAACCAGATGGGCCAGACGGGCCTGACTGGGTGGCATGGGATTTGGTCCCAGAGGAAGGTGGTGGCCTCCAGGAACAGAAAGCCACAATCAGAGCTTGGGAAGGACAGCAGTGCTGGAATGTGCAGGACCATGTGAGGACCAGAGTCTGGTGTGAGGATACAGCTACTCAGCCTGACAGCGCACCAGGACACAATCTCTCCAGATAAGAGGGAAATGTAAACAGTACAATGACGAAGACTGTGTGACATTACTTACATAAATTAAAAACCCACACAAAACTAAACAACGCATCATTCCTAGACATCCCTGTGTGTAAAGTATGAGACAGGATCACTGGCCAACCCTCTGCCACTAGAGAGGAAGTGGATGAGAGAAAGGAAGCCAGAGACCTCAGCTGACCTGCAATGTACTCTTTCTCTGACTTTAAAAAAGGGTTTGAAGTTGGGTATGGTGGTGCATACTTGCAATTCGAGCTATTGGGGGGCTAGGGCAGGAGGACTGGGAGTCAGTGAGATCCTGCCCCAAAATAAGAAAAGGGTTGGGGATGCAACTCAGAGTGAAGGCCTTAAGTTCAATACCCAGAAGAGGGTGGCAGGGCTTAAAAAATGTTGACAAAATGCAAACAAGCACCACAGTATCCACGCCTGGTAGGCATGCAGTGTTTGCTCAATTATCCTTTGCATCTCTGTGTTTTTAAGTGGTCTTAAAATGTGTATAAATTACTTAATTCTCTGCTTCCCTAGCTTCCTCACAGCCTCCTCCCCAGCCCCTCAGAGACGGAGCCGGCTGTAGTCTGCAGTCTGCAGCTCGCTCAGGCATCTGCCTTCCGCCTCCCAGGTTACTCCAGTGAGTTCAGGGTAAACCTTGGTTTGCCTTTTCAAGTCCCTTGTACTTTGAACTACCATTCCGTGGGCAAACAGCTCAGGAAAGCAGGAGGAAACAAACCCCTGAGATTCTGCCCTAATCATACGCGCTTCAGAGCCGGTGGGGTGTGTGGAGAACTGGAGACACCTCCAGCCAGGGCAGAATGCGACCTGTCCTCCGGCCCTTGTCAGCTGACCAGCAGCCTCACACATCCTCCTTGTTATCCGCTCCTGAGCACTGCACCGTGTCCTGTCCCCTGGAACAGGCCTTGCGACCCACACACAGGGGCCTCCTGGAAGGGACACAGGCCTTCAGCCCCATGGATGCCACAGTGACAGTGACAGTGGCGCTGACGAAGACACAATGGGTGTGGGGTGGGGTTGCTAGGCACGCTCCACAAGCCCAGACACTGAGGTGAGTACTAACCTATTTCTACCTCCTAACTCCCTTGGGAATGCCTCCGAGGTCAGGCCTCTGGACAAAGGCGCCCAGCTAACCTAAGCCAGATCCTTAAAAGTTAAAGCAAATTAAGCTCCAGTCACTTCCCAGCTTATTTCTGCAGTCAGAGCTCTCCTATTTGTTTCTTCACTCTGCCAACAAGTATTGACAAAGACTCAACTATGTGCCAGCATGCTGGTGTGTGCTGGGGTCACAGCAGCAAACAAGAGAGTGTGGCCCTGACACTTAAGAGTGTATCAGATAAGTGTAAGTGCAGCCACCACCACCACAATCACAGGCCTGCCAGATGCCACCAGACACTGAGGAAGACCTAGGGAGCTACATGCGTACACACCACGGCATCGCACTCATGCCCACTAGTCTTCAGCTCCAGGGCTCAAGCCATCCTCCTCCTCAACCCCGGAGAGGCTGGACTGCAGGTGTGCACCGTCATGCCCACCTAGGAAGAGGCCTTGAAGCAGTCAAAGCTATATTCCCTCTGCAACACTCTCCATTCCCATTCCCTCTGCAGCTAACAGTGGGAAAGGAGGTCCTTGTGGCGCTATTTAATCAGTGTTACTTAGAGGTGCTAACAATTCAACAAGACAACAAAAAGAGATGAGATACAAAAAAGTAAAAAGGAGACAAAATCACCATTATGTGCACAAACGTTATTACCCAGGAAAGGTGAGCCCCTGATTGAAATACTGCTGCTAGAAAAGGTAACTGCAGACTATGCAGATACAAAGTGTCTCACCCTAGTGCTGAGTCTCCAGCTTCCTGCTTATTAATTACACAGAGTGAAACAATAATGGTGAGGAAGCAGGCAACACCTAAAGTCAGGCACTGAAATTGTGTTATGAGCCACACCCTCAGTGGCAAGGAGTCCCCTTCTCGGATTTCAGCCAAAGATGTTTAACCTGATCCTAATCAGAATTTTATCAAATCAGACAAACCTTAATTGAGAGACATGCTATAAAATATCCAGCCTGTTTTCTTTAAGAAGACGGAGGTTAGAAAAGACAAAGAAAGGCTGACAACTGCTCCAGGCACGCTCCACAGGAGACCGGACAGTCATGACGACAAACATAACATTCCATCCCTGGCTGGGCCCTCTGTCAGGACAATGGCCCTAAAGGATGCTCTTGGGACAAGGGACAAAATTGGTATTCAGACTGTATGTCAGGTGACAGTACCCTGCCAATTTAAATTTCCCCAAAATTATAAGAAGACAGGTTATACAGAATATCCTTAATGACAAAATATATATGGCAAAAAGCTGGGGATATAGCTCAGCAGCACAGCACCAGCCTGGTAATTGTGAGGTCCTGAGTTCAATTCTCAGTGCCATCCCTCCAAAAAAATATATAAGGCAATATTAAGGAAAAAGGCAGATGATACACACAGTTCATTCACAAATAACACACAAATAGAAAATGCTTATATCATTTTGGCAGTGTGTTAAAAATTGGCAAATCTAAGCCAGGCATAGAGGTACACACCTGTAACCTCAACACTTGGGAGGCAGAGGCAGGTGGATTGCTGTGACTTTGAGGCCAGCCTGGGCTACAAGGTGAGTTAAAGGCCAGCTTGCACTGTATAGTGAAACCCTGTCTCAAAAAGTCGGGGGGGGGGGAGACAAATCTGAGCAGAGGACTATAGGAGTTATTGGTACTAATCTAGCAACTTTCTTGGAAGCTTGAAATTCTTTTTTCAAAATGTAAAAATTTAAAAATAGATGAGTATTATAAAACTCAGACTAAATACACACACACACATACACACACACACACTCTTTCTTTAAACAGAAATACTAACCCTTTAGAAAACAATGAAAAAAGACCCATTTGTCTCCTCAAAACAAATATGCAAAAACCTAGAATTAAACATGATGAGAAAAGTAGGGCTCCATATAAAGAAAGCCAGAGATAGTGGGGCATTGCTGGACCCAGGGGTGGCCTGAGACAGCAATGTGCTCTGCTCCTGCCCAGGGTCAGACAATAAACAGTCCAGGCCAATCTGGCCACTCAGACAGCAGCAGTTGGGGTGGGCCTGGTGCATTCCAATAAAACTTTATTTACAAACACAGATGGCTGGCAGGCTTTGGCCCTTTTCCTGGGCATGCTGCCCTGCACTGCAGTAGCTGGCGGCTGAGCTCTGGTCACTGGTGTGAGTGATACTGAGATCCACCACCTCCAAGCCTGGCCCAACTCCCCCAGAACCTCCCCTGTCACCTTCTGCCAACCCAAAGAGCCCAGCTATGGCTGGGCAGTCCAGACAGTGTCAGATCTGTCCCCAGGGGACCTACAGGCCACATCCAATGTCCATCCCAGCACCATCAAGTGACCTGCTGGGGCAGATCCTCCAAGCCAAAGCACAGGTGCTGGAAGAGCTGGGTAGAGAAGCGCCACCTCATGTGACCAGGGTTGTGAGGACAGCAGACAGTGGCAAGAGACACACCACCTCTGTCTGTCTAGAGAGCAACCTTACCTGCAAGAATGTGAACAAAATATCCTGGCGCTGGACTCCTATGTAAATCATGACCACCAAGGTGCCCTGTAACCTGATTTTCAGAATATCCCCTGAGACAGCCTGCTGCCCCTCTCTATCTCCATAGGAACCATCTCTTGGAAGGTTTACTCTCTCCTCTGGCTTTGACAAATAGGGCAAGAGACAGCAAATGGGAAGCATATGAGTTAAGGGACCGAGAGGGCTGTCCACCATTCATTTGCCTGCCTCAGCCTCCCAGGGGGCTGAAATCAAGAGGCTGAGCAACCACACCTGGCTCACATCAGAGCCTCTCAGGCAGCACTGGCCTCCTGCACCTCTCAGTGCAGCTGTTGGGCCTTGCGCTCTGGACTGGTCTCCCCTCCTACCTTACTGCAGAAAACCCTACCTTACTCTCAGTGATCCAGGTAACCAAGGCGGTGGCAGCGCCCTGCACCTGGGGATCTGCAGGCCTGCAAATGCTTTGAGGATCCCAGGAAACAGTGGCATTAGAGGCTATTCCAATTTAACTTAAAACTAAAATGGGCTGGGGGCAGTGGCGCACACCTGTAACCCCAACACTCTGGGAAGCTGAGGCAGGAGGATCACAAATTCAAGCCTAACCTGGGCAGTTCAGCAACATAGTTAAGATCTGTCTCAAAATTAAGAAAATAAAAAAGGGTTGGTACGTAGCTCAGTGAGGCGGCCCTGGGTTTGATTCCCAGTATTACAAAGAACAAGAAAACTAAAATGGAATTAAAAAAAAAAATCTCAGTTCCTCTGTCACATCAGCCATATTTCCAAAGTTAGGCAGCCCCACAGGGCTATGGCCGCCACACTGTGGGGAGCTGCAGGGCTCCCCACAGGTCTCCCCTGCACACAGGGCAGGCGGGGCCTGGGAAATCTGTCCACACCCGATCCGTGGACACAGACAGGTGGAGAGTGGGCAGCATGTTGTCCTGCAGGCTGAGGCCCTGTGTGCTCTCTGGCTGACAGGATCCAGCCGGAGCGAGCTGGATACTCCTGGGGGAAGATGTTTTCCTCTAGCTGTGATGAGTCACTGTTCCCAGTGCGGGGACATACCTGCCAGGCAGGCCGGATGTGTGTGCCCGGGCAGAGGGGGCACCCTTTCCTGCACGGCTCCCCTCCTCTGGCCTCTGGGCCCCACCAGCCCGCCATCAGCCACAGGCCAGCTCCAAGGAGCTCCTAAGTTTACAAACCACTCCCCCCACAACGTTCCAGCCACAGGAGGGAGGCGCCTCAATTTCTCAATGAGCTGTTCGGAATTCCGAGATAGAAGGCTCTGTGCTCCCTCAGTCAGAAGCACGAAGACAATAGAGACCTTGGAGAGAGGCTACCCTACTGAGAACAGCACAGCGTGCACAACTCCTCCCGGAAGCTAGGACGTTACTTTTCTATTTGGTGGTACTGGGGACTGAACCCAATACTTTCGTATTGAGTTACACCCCCCATCACTCCATTTTTTATCTTTTTAAAATCTGTGACAAGGTCTTGTAAGTTGTCCATCCTGGGCTTGAATACGTAATCCTCCTGCCTCAGCCTCCCAGAGCACTGGGATTACGGGTGTACACCACCAGGCCTGGCTTGTGAAGTTACTTTTTGAATCCTGGATTCTGCCAACCCTTCCCTGAGCCCCAGGATATTCGTGAGCTGCAGCAGTGCTCATCAGGGGAGGAGCTAGGAAGGCCCCTCCACCTCCACAGCTGAGCCTGTGTGAAGACCAGCAAATTCGTCTCTGTGACATGGCCACTATCTGCAAAGCCTTTCTGGAACAGATACAAGAGTAGTCTTATGCTGTACGTAACATTCATTATGGGGGCGGGGAGACACACAGAGAAAAAGTTCCTCCAGAGACTCACACCTCACTGGGAAGGGAGAAAAAGCATTTTTTCTTTTTTAATGTTTAGCAAAAGTGGCAGTTTTTAAAAGTGTGTTTAGAAAAAGTTTCACTAAAACCCCCAAACAACAGTCATTGTTCCCACACCACCCACCGTGCAGCTGACGTCACTGGGAACCTGAAGGGGGGGCAGCCCCACCTGGCTCACAGGAGAGGCCAAGGCAGACAAAGAACCAAGGCACAGCTGCCTGTGCCCAAATACCACGTTCAGTCAAATTACGCCACAAGATGCTAAGGAGATCGATGACTGAATTATGCACCTTTGACAAATTTCTGTAAAAACATATTCTGCTGTGAACCTAAAATTGTGCTAAAAAAAAAATCTACTTAAAAATATGCTGTGTCACAGAATCTGTAAAATAGATTTTAAAGGAAGGAAGATTTAAAAATCTGTTCATACATAAGAGTTGTAGTTTTTTGTTTGTTTTGTTTTACTTTTTTTGAGACAGGGTTTCCCTCTGTAGTCCAGGCTGGTCTTGAACGCATGGAGATCCCCTTGCCTCAGCCTCCCAAGCACTGGGCATGACTTATATTTTAAACAATCACAATTTAACTACAAGTGAATGTAAAGGTGAGACAGACGCTTCTTACAACCCTAAGACGAGGGGACAGGGGCTTCGGGGTGTAGTCGGTATTCACCAACAGCCAGTACGCAACACCAGTCGCCTGTGTGAGGTGAAAGCATCACTCACAGCGAAGGACAGAGAGATGAGTTTTAAGACAACTGTGTCCCAGCACTGGGAGGCTGAGGTAGGAGGAGCATTGTGAGTTCGAGGCCCGCTTGGGCTACAATGCAAGCACAAGGCTGGCCTGAGCTACACAGTGCGACCCTGCCTCGAAAAACTAGGGCCGGGAGTTTGGCTCAGTGGCGTAAGCGTCTGTTTGGCAGGCGTGAAGCTGTGATTTCGATCTCCGGTGCCGCCAAAAACAAAAAAACAAAAACAAAAACAAAGACAACTGTAGAGAGAAAGCCCGTGGAGGCAGCACAGGCTCCACACTGCTGTGAGTCCCTAAGAAGCTGGCTGGGCAGGGTCTCCAGCTAAGTGGTGTTCCTGGAATGCTTCTGGGGAGACCCCCCCCCCACATCCACCTACTCTTCACATACCTCAGCCCCAACACAGATCAAAGTAGGAGCAGTCATAATAGTCCCACCGTCTATTAGGTCAGACCTTGAAGAGTTTTATACCAAAAAAAGAAATACCCTTATTTGAAATTTTTGTTTCTTTCTTTCTTTAGATTTTTTTTTGGGGGGGGCACCGGGGATCGAACTCACAACTTTGCCAGGTAGGCACTTAGGCCACTGAGTTAAATCCCTGGCCTTATTTTTTGAGACAGTGTCTCACTATACAGTTCAAGCTGGCCTTGAACTCACTTTGTAGCCCAGGCTGGTCTCAAACTCACAATGATCCTCCTGCCTCAGCCTCCTGAGTGCTGGGATTAAAAGTGTGCACAACCAGGCCCAGCTGAAATTTTTGTTTCAAATTTTGGGAAGTACAGGATTTTTTCCCATTGAAGTTACTTTTGAAATAGGTTTGTTATTGCTATTTTTGAGTAGGTTAATGAATAATTAATTTCTCATTTCTCATATGGTAAATGTCAAGAGGTATATCGTTTATAAACCAAAGCGTTGGGGTCCTCTGAGGGTATCTGTGGCCCTGAGACCAAAACATCGTGAATTGCTATATAAACAAAGCAGGTTTAAAGGCAATTATGCCCAGGAGGGAACTCCCCTTTTGGTACCTGGTGGGGGCAGGCCAAGCACGTCTGGCGACACTAGGGTTAACTCTGAAGGCACTGGAGGGACATGGGGGTTTCTGAGCTTGGCAGCAAGGTGATCAGAGCAGGGCTCTGCAGTACTGAGGAAGAGTTAGCGAATAACCCCTAAGAGGGAAGGCAGGCTTGGCCCTTTGAGAAAGGCTTAAGTGCAGTGGAGATGTCCGGGGGCTAACAAGATCTTTAATTGATCAGGTACAAACGCCCACCTCTGTACTTTTTGTCTACTGATCCACTGTGTCTGCCAGAAATCACTCCTAGGACAAGAGGCCACACATCTGCATGCAGCTGGAACTGCTTTGTCTAAGGAAAGCTAAATGAGCACTAAGCCACGGTCACAGTTTCCCAGGAAAGCACTGCTGACTCTAGAAACGAGAGAAACCAGGCAGGTGCCAGCTACTGGGGCCTGGCTGTCCCAGACTCCCAGCAACCACGACACACTGCCTCAGTTTCTCCATACACTCACAAGCTACAGCCACAGCCACACCCAATCTGTTTTATTTTCCTTTTAATCAGCGAGCATCATTTTACCAGGAAACCAAAAACTCTTAAAAGGGATTACAGCAATGAAAATTCACTACAAAATTTTCCAACAAGTCACAATGCAAGGGCCGATTTTCAGGAAATCAAAGTAAAAGCATTTTTATATAACCCTCTCATTTTAATATGAAATGCTTTAAATGTAGGGTAATTATGGAAATGAGGCACTGCTGCAATTTGAGTTGTCATTAATTTAGCAAGTTTATCCCCCGATATTCACAAGATGCAAAAACAGCAAATAGTAAATTACTGTATCTCCAAGTCCAATGCCTTAGTCTCAGTTGAAAACATAATTTTAAATGTAGCTGTGTCTTCTTCCAAAATATTAAATATGGACCCCATTAAGGCACTGCATTATATACTTTTAGCTCCGACGAACTGTATTCCTCCCTCAATATTAAAAAGGTTCCCACACATTGATTATACATTCAGTCCAACACAAACTACATAATAAATAAAATCCTTCCCATAGACCAATTTTTAAAATTCTATATAAATTCTAATACATGAGTGACAAACCCAGCTCAGTGTGATGTAGATATCAGAATGCAGCCCAATTTTTGACATGGGTTTAGTGTACCAGAACCCAATTTTACTATATTCCCACAAATCTTTTTATTTTTTTAATTACTACATGTCTGCAGTATGTAATGATTACATTTACTGTGGGGAGTTTGGACATATACATAACCACATCTGAATTCTAATTTTTTTTTTTTTTTTTTTGGTGGGGCTGGGGATTGAGCTCAGGGCCTCCTGGATACTTCAACTTCTGATCCTCTTGCCTCAGCCTCCTGGACTATAGGGGATTATAGTCACCACCACACCCAGCTCTACAAACGTTTGTAAAGTAAATTTTTAAAGGGACAACGGGCTCACCAAACACATACACCCTGTGCTCAACAACAACCAACCAACAAGAGACAAAATGGAGCTTTTACCCCGGGAGGTGCCTCGCTTCCCCTTCTGAAAACATGATCTGGACCCAGCAGGACCGAACCAGAGCCTCTTCTCATCCTGGGTAGCTCACACCTCCTCCACTGTCTATCCCAACACCCCATTGGGACCTTTTTGTTAGGTCTCTCACTTGAACGGCCCTCTCCCCCCAGCACCGCCTGGGCCAGGTTCAGAGCCAGGCCCGATGCCTGTCTCTCCTGGTAAGGGGCTTCCTAGCTGGCGAAGACAGCCAGACCCTGGCAGGGGCAGCCATTCCCACCTTTGGTGCTGCCAGGTCTCTCCGTGTGATGAGAGGGATCTGTGGCCACGGAAAAGAGAGCCCAACGCACTCTCCAGTCCCAAGTGCGCACCTCAGCCCAGCACAGCAATGCCAGTGCCGAGGGCTCCTGACCAGTGGGCTGGACCCCACTGCTTCCACAGGCCTGAGGGACCCCAGGAGGAGAGGAGTGCTATGACTGACCCAATACTGGGCCAGGGACATTCAGACCAACCTCCTGTCTTTATTAGGTCCAGGCCATTTTCCAATTAATTTCAAAATAATGTCAAACTCATAACTAATTACATGATGCTTAACTCACTAAGATGATATAGTTCAATCACCCAGTTAGAAACAGCAATGAGAAAGAGAAACTATGTTATGCATGCTTTTATTGAGTCTAAAACAATGTAGCAAAATGCTTTGGTGGTTACAATTACTTTTTATTTATTCTCTTCCTTGGTCCTTGGAATTGAAACCAGGAACTCTGCACTGAGCTACAACCCCATCCCCTTTTATTTATTTATTTATTTTTATTTTTTTATTTTTATTTTAAGACAGGGTCTTACCAAGTCACTAACTTGTCAGGGTGGGCTTGACTTTACCATCCTCCTGCCTCGGTCTCCCAGAGTGCTGGGATTAACATCGAACATGTATCACCACATCCAGATAATTACTCTTTTATTGTAACACCAGTGCAGAAGCTGTGATCTCCACTACCTGCCACTCACAGTGCACTTTGCGGAAGGTGGAATCCATCAGCACCGCTAAGTACCTAATGACAGCAACCAAAGTGAACGACAAAAAGAACAGGTGATAAAGCTGGGCATGACACACACCTGTAATCCTAGCCCTCGGTAGGTTGAGGCAAAAGGACTGATCACTGAGAGTTAGAGGCCAACTTAGACTATACAGTGACTTCAAGGTCAGCCTGAACTACATAGTAGGACCTTGTCTTCAAAAAAAAAAAAAAAAAGGTACAGGGATCAAGCAACAACTATCAAAAAATTGGAGCCAACCAGACATTTTCACCTCCTGACAGACTCATGCAGCACTATTTATTAGGCAGCTCTGGCTGAAAAATCCCCATCATCCTCATCCTCCTCATCATCATCATCATCAAACGTGTTTGATCAGATCTCTGGGTTAACAACCAACTTACACGATGACAGGGGAGAGGGCCAGAGTAAGTGGCTGTGTGGAACTCCAATCTGTAAGAGATATGGGGACTCGTAGAGAACAAACGGCCCTGTCCCTTCAGTGAATAAACTGCAGCGAGAACAAAAGAGAGTGAGATGGAAACTCCAGGTTAACAGACACACCCGCCAGCCCCTGCGTCTGGATCTAATCCAGGGCTGCTTCTAATAAACACGCCAAGAAGGAAGAAAGCCTGAGACGGAAAGGGAAATCTGGAAGGAGTGGGCACTGCTGATAGAAGGAATTTACGATTAATTTTTAGGTGTGATAATGGCATTGTGGTTACATTTTTTAAAAGGGATTCCCATCTATCTGTGATGTGCTTCTGTGTAACTAGGCAAGGGGAAGGCGTGGCTACGAGGTGGGAACTGTGGACACTGGGTGACAGGCATGTGAAAGTTCATTATTCTATTTTTATGTTTGAAATAAAAAGGGTCTAAAAAAAAAAAAGTAGAGCCAGGCATGGTGGTGCATGCCTGTAATCCCAACACTAGGATGGCTGAGGCGGGAGAGGCCGCTGTGAGTTTGAGGTCAGCCTGGGCCACATGGTGAGTTCAAGGCCAGCCTGAACTACCTAATGAGACCCTGTCTCAAAAAAACAAAACAAAACAAAGCAGTAATCAGGCCAGCATATTAGCAGGATGAGTCAGGAGGACTGCAAGTTTGGGCCCAGCATATGCATCTCAAGAGACCCAGATTCAAAATACACAAGTGAAATAATCAGGACTGGGGGATGTAGCTCAGTGGAAAGGCCCTGGCCCTGGCTGAGCTGTTCAATATCACCCAAAAAAACAAAAAGTAGCCATGCTCACTACAGAAAAATTTGGAAAACTGAGCAAAGTAAGAAAAGACTCACATGAATCTTACCACTCAAAGCTACAGCAAAAGGAAGTCTTGATTTGGTTGCAATTAGCAACCCAGACTTCCTACAAAGGACCTGGGAAAAGGGCTGCAGAAAAGGAGGAAGAGCAGAGAAAGACTACGGGATAGTCATTTAAATTCACCCATCACACCCAATGCAGATTCCATATCTGGCAGTATCAAGAACCACACACACACACACACACACACACACACGTGCATACACACACACCCCTATAACCAGAGGAAGGTGCCACTGATAATGTAGGAAACTGAACCTAATCCAGGTCACTGTTTTGCTCCTATGGAAGCTGCAAGTTCATTTAGTTATTAACTTGTTCATTCAAGAAACACAAATCCATTGTCACCTATGATAGTTCCTGCACTGAGGCTAAAGGGGACAGATTCTTTGCCCAGTCTCAGGGAACTTAGGGTCTGGGAAAAACACTGCTACTTCCAACTCACTCGCTAATCCACCTCAGGAAGACACAGAATCAGAACCGGAGCACACTCCCTCCATCCACATCAGACAGGGCACCATACAAGACCAGCACTGAGCTGGGTCACAAGTTGTGATGCTATATCAAGAAATTTCTTTTCCCCTACCAATAATCAAAAACATTGACGATTCGGAAAGACACTTTTAACCACAACTGGGGGTGAATGCTGGTTTCCCTTCCAAGTGGGAGCTGCAGAAGGGCATGCTCGGTGTGTATAAATGTCACCCACATGGCTGTCACCTGTCCAAAGGGCAAGGAAGGGGCGGCTGCACAGTCTGCACAGGGACTCTGCATGGGGATCAACATAACATAGTCAGAAGCCACGGAACCCACACAGATTCAAGTCAACAAGTCCATGTAACAAGAGAACTCAGCCTCGGCTAAGAAACTCACAGCTTCATCTACCAATGGCAAAACTGGGTACCAAAACCTGACTACTTCCATTATTTTCAAGTCACTTAAAATACACTATTATTTCTTCTCTTTGGATGAGAAAAACCCAGGCATCCAATTTCCTTGCTCTGAACGCACTGAAACTTCTTGGTTATTTTTAATGTGATGATCAGCTTGAGAAGCTCAACCTCACCCTGAAACACGAGTTCACAGCACCCTGCCCCATACATGCGACTACTTGGGTTTGAGCTTCCTACAGGAACAAAGAATTCAAGACTGCTGAGCTCATGGACACGCTCCAACATTTTCGGCAGCACATGGCTTCTCTCCAGGAGGACAGACTCGGACACGCACTTACTGGTGTTCCTTCAGCCCATTTGTCCCATCCACGCACAGCATGCATCTCTGCTGACACGGATCACACTCAGAAGTGCAGCTAAAGTCGAATAAAGACAGCAGGCAGTGTGCAGAGAAGTGTACACGTCTCAAGTACCAGCTCTGTGAGCGGGCCACGCTCCCTGCCAGCTCAGCCGGTACTCCGCAACACACCCCACCAAGAACACCAGCTCCCTGGAGCGAAAATTCCAAGGCATCTTGTACGCCAACAACATTTCATAAATAATAGACTCGAGACTTGGCCAACTCAGACGATCAGAACCCTATGGGTGCAAACTTGCCCCGAGAGTGGAGAAACGCCCCGGGTGAGAGGGAGCCTCATTATAAGCTGGGCGGCTCCTAGACAGGAGCCCCGGAGCATGGCCGAGTGAGGGGCACTTGCAGTTACATAAAGGGGCAGAGATAGGCCTTGGGGTGGGAGTGAGTGGGGGTGTGCCTGCCATTTCCTCATGGGGGAGACTGGCTGAGGATGCATCTGATGCCCTGAACAGAGGGAGCGTGGGGGGTCACAGAAGGGACAGAGCAGTGACATCACGGGACAGAAGGATTGCTACTGGCCAAGTCCTGACCTGAGCAGCACACACCTTTCAGGTTTGGGACGTGAAGGTGCACTTTCCTTCTCACACCCTAACAGGAGTGAGTCACTGCTGAGGTGAAAACTGTCCAATGCCATGTCTCTCACACACGCCCAGACTGGGGAAGAGCAGCCGATGCAGAGAAACACGGGGCCTGGGGGGCACCGCAGCAAACACTCCCAGGACCCAAGGTGCTCATAAAAGCAACTAATGACACAGTCAGACACTCTTGAACGTGAGAGGCAATGAAGGAACCCAAATATTAGAGAAGGGTTGGAGGCAATTAGGGAGTAGAAAAAGAAAGTGCTGCAGAGGAAGTGAGTAATTAAACAGGCTTTCTCCCAAAGCTCAGGCAGACCTCAAGGTCCTGACCAGCCAAATGGGGGAAGAGCAGCTAGAGCAGGGCCCAGCAGGGGACTGCAGGGAGCCTCAAGTACACTGTTGCTCAGCTAGACTGGGCACCATCCAGGCCAGGCCAGGGACCCTAAGCTCAGATGGGCTGGCCCTGAGCTCCCATTCTCAAGATGCACTCAGCCAGTGACCTTCCTAACCTGGCCAAGCCTCTACATCCAGATCTGCCTCCAGCACCTAGACTGCCAGCCAGAAACACCCACCCAGGGTACTGAGTACGCTGCACCTCTCAGGCGACACCCTCCCAGGCCTGACATGCTCCTCCCCAGACCCACGGGTCCAAGCTGGAGAGACAACTGGAAGCCAGATTCTGAAGATTTAGAGGTATAATAACTCTGGGGTTCTGGTAGGGCAGGGATGGGGAGAATCAACTGAGATCCAGAACCTGCATGGGTCAGGATCAGGTGTGTATCTGGAGGTCACAGTCAGGGGAGGTTGGGATTATGATGACCAAGATGGGTCAGCAGGATGAAGTCAAGCTACCCTAAGACGTCAGGCCTCGTGGGACTGGGGTCAGGAGTGACCTGGAGATTTAGGCCAGGCAAGTTCAAGGCAAGATCCCCAGGGGTTCATCCTGGGAGAAGTACAGGCCAGGTGAAGTGGGGTGGGGAGTTAGGGTGAGCCACAGTCAACTGAGCAGGAGCAGGATGACTTGGGGGTTTAGACTAGGAGGGATCTGGGTTGGAGGTGAACCAGGTCGTTCAAGGAGGGTGGGGTCCACGGCAGAGATGACGTGGGATTTATCCCAGGCAGGGTTGGGATGACCCGGGGATTCAGGCTGGCCACAATCAGGGTGGGGGTGACCCCAACAGTTCAGGCCAGACAGGTGCGAGGCTGAGGTACCAGGGTCCCCAGGCAGGGTTTACACTCACTGGGGGGGCAGCTGCAGGGCGGGGGCACCGCGTCGCTGGAAGGCTCCGTCCACGAAGACGCCGTTCTTGCCCAGACAGCGCAGGTAGAAGTGCGGCTCCTGGAAGCTGAGCTGCAGGTGGCGCCGCGAGATGAAGCTGGACAGGCCCATGCTCAGGTCCACCGAGCCCTGCGACGAGTTGCGACCGATGGTGACGCTGGGCTGCCGCATGAGGAACTCGAACTCGCGGCCTTCGAGGCGCGCCAGCGCCGGCCCGGGGCTCTGCCTCACCGAGGCGGCCGCGGCAGCCACCAGGGCGGGCGGCGCGCCCGCGATCGCGCCCTGCGTCCCCGGCGGTGGCGGCGGCGGCCCGGGGGGCGCCGGCGGGGGCTGGGCGGGCGGTGGCGGGGACGCGGCGGGCCCGGGCGGCGGTGGTGGCGGCGGCGGCGGCGGGGACGTGGCGGGACGGGCGGCGGCGCACCGCGCGGGGCTGCAGGGCGCAGAGCGCAGCGCCAGGAGGGCGCGGGCGCCGCTGTCCTCGCCGACTTCGGCCATGTTCGCGCAGCTCCGGCGGCGCGGCGCGGGGCGGGGCGGGGCGGCGCGGGGCGGGGCAGGCGGCCGGCGGCGCGCGTGGAAACCCGGGCCGGATTCCAGGAGCAGAGCGGAGCGGAGCCGCAGCGCCCCGCCCGCTCTGCGAGCATAGCGGCGCGCCACCTCCTCCCGCGTGGGGCCGCGGGGATCCCCCGGCAAGTCTGGGTCGCGGGTCCCCGGAGGGCGGGTAGGGGCCAATGACCTGCGCCGTGTCTTGGGCCCGGACACCGTCTCCCAGCCCACACTTGATGCTTCTCTACCGCCCAGGGCGGTTTCCCTGCTGTGCCCGGGGATAGAGACTGCCGAGGACACTGCGACCTAGCCCGGGTCCCATTCGGATCCTTTTTTGGTTGTTTTGTTTTGTTTTGTTTTGTTGCTGTCGCAGGGATCTAACCCAGGGGCGCTCTAACCGCTGAGTAACATGCCCACCCCTTTTCTTTCTTAATTAATTTTGATAGTACGGGGGTTGGAGGAGGGGGCGAGTGGTGTCGAACCCAGAAGCGCTGTAACCATCTAGCAACGTCTAGAGTTCTTTTCTATTGTGAAATGATTTATTTATTTGTTTATCTTATTTTGGCAATCCTGGGACTCGAACTCAGGGATCCACTACCACCGAGTTACATCCCCAGGCTATTTAGTTATTTTGTCATTGTTTTCAGCGTATTGAAAATTGAACCCTAGAGCATCACACTGAGCTCCATCAGGAACTTTTTTTAAATTTTTCATTAATTAATTTTATTAATTTTATCTTTCATTAATTTTTAATTTAATTTAATTTTGGTGGTACTGAGGATTAAACTCAGGCCCTTGGCACTGAGCTGCATGCCTAGGCCTTTTATTTTTTTAAAAAAAGTAAGGCCAAGTTTAGTCACCAAGCTGCCCAGGCTGGGCTTGAATTTACGATCCCCACCTGCTTCAGCCTTCCAGAGTGTTGGCGTTACAGGCCAGCACCACCGCGTCCAGCTGTATTTATCTTTTACTTTGAGACGGGGGAGGGGAGGTGTCTGTTAAATTGCCCAGGTGGAACTTGAACTTGTGATCTTCCTGGCTCTTTTGGAATCCTCCAACAGATATGCCAGGGATTGCGCTCCTGACACGCACACAGATCTTAGCTGAAAATAAGGAATGGGACATTTGGGCACCTTTTAAATTTCTTTAGAACTTCAGTTCTAATGGATTGCTAATTCAGCCCAGTCCCCTTTAAAATTTATTTTCTTCATTTATTAACTGTTGAATATGAAAAACTAGAAGTGGTCCCTGCCCTGGTGAAGGTTAGAGTGGCAGAAGATACAGACATGAATCCAAGACACATATAGTAAAAGTGAAAAGACAACTTGGGGAGGCCCAGGGGAGATGTGATGTGTGATGACATGGGGGTGTAGGACTGGGCGGGGTCTGCCAGGGTGGGAAGCTTCCCTGCCTTCCTGCCTGCCCCTTTCGCTGAAACAGGCATTTAGCCTATTATTATCTATATCTGTATTCTTATTTGCATGAATGAATGGAAACAGGTAAATATGTATCAGGGAAGCAAAGGACACTATGTTTTTAAACACGGTCCTGGGGATTGAACCTAGGGCCTTCACGATGGTCTCCATTCACAGCCACCACACCTGGCAGATGAATGTGTTTGAATTGAGGGGGAATGTTTTGAGGGGGATTCATGACAATCTATATATTTTACTCTAATAAATATTTAAAGATTTTAAAACTCACTACACCTTTTGATGACATCACCTGCATGCAAGGAAACAGGATACAGTCATCAGGACACAAACAAGGACTCTATGGAAATCCGCCTCCCCATGAGGGGAGGCTCTGAAAGCAGGTGGGAGACTGAGTGGGATAATCCTCACGATGGAAAAGCTGCCTGTCCACCCCAGTGTCTCAGAAGGCCTGGCGTCCCATCTACACTTGGCGATGACTGGGGAACTCAGACTGTTCTTCTGTCTTCTCATCAGAACCTTCCTTTTCCTGTCCACTGGATGTCACATCCTGCTGCTTCCGCCTCCTTCTTGGATCCTTCCTACTTCCTGCCTGCTCAATGAGCCCCTCAGATTTCACATGGTGCCATGATGACAACTCTGTCTCTGAAAAGGACTACACTTTTGTATCACTGCACAATGCAAAGACCTGAAGTCCATGCGTATGTGTACGAGTGTGTGTGTGTGTGTGCGCACGCACACGTGTGCACATGTGTGTGGTGCAGAGTAAATCCTCTATGTAAACACTTCTTATCCATTCCACAGCAAAGCCTAAACACTAAGAGAGATAAACGCGGTGTCCCCAGCCTGCTTCCAACAGGCTCATTTGTTTTTCTTCTACAGCCACTCTGTCATTTAGAACTCATTTTTTTAAGCACCAATTCCAGGAAAAGATATGTCTGACTCTGACACCACAGGAAATGTGTTCAAACCAAAGCACGGGGGAGAAAATTCTCTTGTCAGAATATGCTCCTGTTAAGACTTAGAAAAAGAGAAGTGCTGTATGTTGCTTGTCTATTTCCTTAAGACAAATGACTGTAAAAAAAAAAAAATTATTTTTGTCTTTTTTGAGACACAGTCTCACTATGTAGTTCAGGCTGGCCTTGAACTCACTTTGTAGCCCAGGCTGGCCTTGAACTCGCAATGATCCTCCTGCCTCAGCCTCTCGAGTGCTGGGATTATAGGCATGCACCACCATGCCTGGTTGACAGTAAAATTCTTAAACACTTAGCATCTCACAGTTCCTGTGGGTCAAGGGTTCAGGAAGGACTTTTTGGGGTGAGCCATGTGCAGAGTATCTCATGAGAATGATCAAGAAGCTGACCAGGGCTGGGTGTGGTGGTGCATGCCTGTAATCCCACCACCCTGGGAGGCTGAAGCAGGAGGATGGCAAGTCTGAGTCCACTGTGGGCAACGTAGATGCTTAGCAAAACTCTACCTCAATATATAAAATTTTAAAAAGCTGAAGATGTAGCTCAGTGAGAAGGTCTCTGTTCTACCTGTTGTTGAACAGAAAAAAAAAAAAAACTGGCCAGGGACTCATCTTCTGGAAGTTTGCCGAGCCTCCAAGGGGGCACCTTGCACACTGAGGAAATTGCTCCTGTCATCAGCAGGAGACTGTGTCTCCTCTGCGATATGGCTTGCGCATCCTCACAGCATAGCAGCTGCTCACCCCATGGTGGGGGCCCCATGCCAGGGCAAAGGAACTGCAGGTCTTTTGTGACCTGGCTTCAGATTCCAGCTATGCCCCATTCACAGGTTGGCCCCTGTACCTGTGGGAGAGGGCCACACAGCGGTGTGGGTCCCAGTGAGAAGGTGACACGGGGAGCCAGCATGGCAGTGTGGTGGAGGACATGGGCTTTGGGATCAGCTGCACGAGAGTAACCCAGAGCTGCTCAGCTGGGAATCTTGGGACTGGTGGGGGACTGGATGTTCACCAGGACCCAAAGGTCCATGTCTCTCCTTGCTTAGCAACAGTGGATGGCAATCATAATGGGTTGAGGCTGTTACCCCAATTCTATAAGTGAGGCACAGAGAAAATTAAAATGTACACAGTGAGTCTCTGGCTAATCAGACTCTGCCTAGTAATTTTTTCCTGATCTTTATTGTGAGAATCTGGGAAGACCTAGGAGGCAAAACCCTGCCAAGTGTGGGGACCCCCAGGACTGGTGCCTGGTACTCTCAGGCAGATCCATACAGGGTCTCCAGAACTGTCCTTTGCCGTTTTTGCTTTTCACTCCTGGAACCTGTTCCTGAGAGTTTCACCATAGGTTTCTGTTCTAGGTACTGTAATCTTCCCTTCCACCTTTCCCTCTCCAATTTGGGGGCAGAGATTTGTGCTGTGATCTTGTATATTAAGAAGAGTGGTTGATTTTCAGTTTGTTCAGCTGTTTTGTTTTCTTGCTGTATTGACGCGGGCAAGGAGTTCTAAGCTCCATTCATGCCAGACTGGGCATGTCAAGTCAGTAACTAAATGATCAGTAATATAGCAACCCTATTTCTGCTTCTCCTAGAATGATTTTAAACTTCTACCTGCACCACTCACTGCTCAATTCTCTAGGCTCTTGAGGTCACCTTCCAGGCACCTTTGGACCTGACCACCAGGGCCACCCCAGACTTCCTGACCTTATGCAGTCGGCTGTCATGATGGAGGAGTCCCCACTGCAGACATAACTCAGCCATGACAGTGGAGCCCCCAGGGGCTAGACCCCGGCAGCTGGGCAGTTGTGACCATGTCCAGGCTTCAACCCAGATGAACGCCTGCAGAAATGTGCTGGGGCCATTTTATAGGCCTGCTTCCTTTATGGTAGCTGCTAGCCACACGCAGATACTGGGCACTGGAGATGTGACTGCTCCATTGGACACAAGCTGGAAGTGTCAAATATACTATGTGCTGGATTTTAAAGACTTGGAAAGTAAGGAATGCGAAAATCTCATTAATGGTTTTTGTATTGATTATAGTTTGACCTGACAACATTTTGAATATATCCAGTGAAATAAAATAAATTATTAAAATGAAACTCATCTGTTTCTCTTTACTGTTTTAATGCTGCTGGTAGAAAATTTGTTTATTTATTTAAACATGTAGCCATTTTCAGGGACCTTAATGACCTCCATGGCATGTCTTTAAGGCTTGTAACATGGCATCACTATTACCAGCTTTTGGCGAATTTCTGTACAAATGCATATAGATAAGCAGATTCATAGCTGGCTACTGCTGAAAGTTTAAAAAGTCATCTGTGGCTAGTAGTTGTGACTCTTGTGACATCTCTATTGGATAGCATGATGGTGTAGAACAATGAAACTTTGTTGTCCTAATAGATATTTTTGTCTCAATGATGCTTTCAATTAATGCTTTAGCAGGGCACAGACTTGTAAGTGTTGATTTGGTTGTCTTTGTGGGGTGTGTGTGTGTGTGTGTGTGTGTGTGTGTGTGTTATACTGGAGACTGAATCTAGGGTCTTTGCATTGAGCTATATTCTCAGACCCTTTTCACTTGTTAAACTTTGAAACAGTGTCTCTAATTTACCCAGTCTGGGCTGCAACTTGCCATCCTCTTACCTCAGCCTCCCAGATTGCTAGGGTTAGAGGCATGTGCCACCGTGCCCAGCTGCTTCCTCTTTTGGTGATCAGGCTGACCTGTAGGTTTTAGTGTCCACGGGCTTCTAAGCTTGTGTCCGTATCAGCTGAAGGGAGGGGAAGACATGCGAGGAAAAACAGAACAGTCAATAACTGTGGGGTGCTTTAGTTTTGAGTTGTGGAAACTAACCCTGGCCAATTTAAACAAAAAGGGAAATTTTGGGGCCGATACTGAGCAGTTCAAGAACCAAAGAGAACCAAGATCCATGTTTCAGAAAGGGTAGGAACCAGGGCTGCTATGGGAATTCAGCAGCAGGATCCCAAGGTGGGTCCCTCAGGATGCCCTCTGGCATTAATCAACTCTAAGTTTTCCGTTTCTTGCATCAGAGTCCCCAGGGGAGAGCAGCTCATTGGCTCCGCAGAGGTTCCTGCCCGGGCCTGGGCCAGCAGTGGACCGCACACGGCTGGCTGGCCGGTCCTCAAAGCAACGTCTGGTTACTGTTAGCTGAGGGAGGAGGGAGTGCTGAGCAGGCAAAACAATGGGCCGGCACCGCCTCATTCCAACCAGATGTCGTCAGTGACCTGGGGAGGGCTCAGCAACTCATTTGTCTTTGTCTTGGCTTTAAGAGTCCCAAGCTCATCTTTTTAAACCTTTAATTATGGATACACTTAAAATAAACAAGAGAAAGCACATAGTAAAATAGCCCTGCATGCACCCGTCACCCAGCCTCTATAATGATCATCAGTTCATAGTCAAGGCTGTTTTAGCTATGACCCATCCTAGCCTTTGCACATGATTTTGAAGCAAATCTCAGGTGTGACATTGTAGAATTCAGTGTATATCTCAAAAGGATAACAATGCGTTTTAGAAACGTAACCACTAGGCTATTTTTATCCCTAAAAGAATCCTAATAATGCCTTATCATGATCAAATTTCTGGCCAGTATTTAAATCTTCATTTTTCCTGGATTGAGGTATAATTTACATAGTTATTAGTCAGCTTTCCAGAACTGTAATAAAAGACCTGAGATAACCAACTTACATAGAGAGAGAGAGTTTATTGTGGCTCATGCTTTATTGTGGTTCAGGGTTAGTTGGTAGAAATTACACAGCAGAACAGTTACTTACCTCACAATCAGGAAGTGAAAGAAAGAGAAAGAGAGGCTGGGGTACCTGTTCCCCAGGGACACAAGACCTCCCACTTGGTCTCAACTCTTAAGTTCCTACCACCTTCCAACAGCACCGAATCTTCAAGATGAGAGCCTTTGGGATATTCAAGAGCCAAACTATCATGTATCACAAATTTCACACATTATCAGTGTCCATTGTGATGGCTGCTAACGGCCCTAAGCATTTGTTTGATCATCACCATAACTGACTATTCAAATATCTCCATCACCCCTAAGTTTCCCTCGTCTCTTTTGCAGTCAACCCTCTGCCCTGGCTCAGCCTCAGTGACAACTGATCTGCTTTCTGGTTTTCTCATTTCTACAAATTTCCCATCTGCAGGCCATATAACACATGGGCTTTTGAGATTGGCTTCTTTCAGTAAGTTCAAGGCTTGGGTGTTCCTTTATGTTGTTGCATGTATCAGCAATTCATTGGTTTTTATTGCTCATTGTACTTTCTTGGATGAATATACCATGATTAAAAAGATAAACCCATGAGCTGATGGACACGTGGACTGCTTCCAGTGTGGGGTTTTACGAGAAATGCTGCCACCACAGACACTCATGGACTAGTCTTTGACATGTGTTTTCATTTCTCATGAGTAGATGCCTAGGGTTGGAATTGCTGGAAACCAGCAATCCCATATACTAAGAGTATGTTTAACTTTTTAAGAAATTACCAGACTCTTTTCCCAAGTGACTGCAGATCTGACATTCCCAACAGCAAAGGATGAAATTTCTCTTAATCTCTTTTAGTCTGCTTCTTTTCCATTTCCTTCCCATCTCTTTCAATTTATTTAAGAAACTGGGTCATTTGTTCATTAGTGTTTCCCACAGTCTGACTTTAGCTGATCGTATCCAAGTTCATGTGAGGAAAAAAAAAAAAAGTTTTCCTGATACTTTTTACTCAGCTATCTATCTACCTATCTCTCTCTATAGATTTAAATATATACTTCAAAACCAAAAAAAAAAAAAAAACCAAAAAAAACAATAAAATAAGAGTAAGTGAGGAAACTAGAAAACATGTAAATGATGACATAAAAGAGATTAATCCATGGATACAGTCAGAACACAAAAACAAACCATAAAATCTCAGAGGTTGGTAGAGACGGTTCCCAGTTTCAGTTCTGAGCTATCCCAACAGCCCAGAGAAAGAAGGAAACTTGTACCATCACCCGACTCACCAGATAAAACAAGTTGATTTTTCATTGGAAGCTAACTTGTTTTTCTTCTTGATGACAAAAAATTTATTGAGCATTATTCCCCCTTCTTTACTAGGAACACAGTAGGAGTCCATGGGACCAGAACGCGTGCTGGTGACCTCACTAGCGCGCAGTGATGCCAAGGGAATTCAGCAATGGAGCGGTGGGAGATTTCCTAGTGATCTGATGAGATATAAATCAGACTTCCAGTCTCACTATTAGGTGCACCAATTGCCTTCTGAGTGTGCACAGCTTTGATTCTGCTTAATAAATCTATTTAGTTGTGCATGGTGGCACACAGCTGTAATCCTAGGACTCTGGGAGGCTGAGGCAGGAGGATTGCAACTTTGAGCCCTGTCTTGGAAACTTAGCCATTTAGTGAACTCTGTTTGGAAAAAAAAAAGGGGGGGGTGCTGGGTATGTAGCTCAGTGCAAAGGTCCTGGGTTCAAATTGATCATCAATCAATCAAATAAAAAGTCAAACTTCTAATTCAAGTTGAAGGAGGCAAATTTTCATTGCAACACTACAGGGTCCTCACATGAATAGTCACCACCCCAGGTCCCAGCTGTAAATATTATCCTTAACAAGCACATAGAACACTACCTGCCAAACCTCCTCCAAAAACAGAAAAACAAAGAAAAAATTCTTAGTTCATTCATTTTTTTCATTCTAGGAAGTAGCATAAATTTTCTTTCCTGGGTAAGTAACCACTTAAGAGAAATTTGAAAATGAACCCATGTAAAAATTTGTCCACAAAAGTTCACAGTAGCTTCATCAAAGCCAAAAAATTGAAATAAGCCAGATGTGGCGATGTACATCGGTAATCCCAGCTACTTGGGAGGCTGAGGCAGGAGCACTGAAAGCTCAAGGCCAGCTTGGCCAACTTAGTGAGACTCTGTCTTAAATTAAAAAATAAAAATCAGGGCGAGTGGTGTAGCTCAGTGATAGAGCACTTGCCTCACATGTGTGAGGCCCTGGGTTCCATCCCAGCACTGGGAAAAAAGAAAGAAAGAAAGAAACAACCCAAAAATTCACCAATGGATGACTAGATAAACAAAGTCAATGGAATATTATTTGGCAATAAATAGAAAGGAGGTACTGACACATATACTGCAATGTGGCTGCACCTGGAAAATGTCCTCAGTGAAAGAAGCTACATATTGTGTGATTCCTTTTATAGGAATGGGCAAAGCCAGAGAGACAGAAAGTGGATTAGTCTTTGCCAGGGACTGAGTGTGACAAGGTTATGGAGGGGAGGTGACAAAGAAGCTGGAGTTTCTGTTGAAGTGTAATAAAAATGTTTGAAAATAAACCAGGGCAGTGAATGCACAATTGTATGAATATACTAAAAACCACCACATTGCATAATTGAAATGGGTGAGTCATATGGTACATGAGTTATATCTTTAGACTTTTAAAACATTAGCTAGAGTTTTTTCTTTTTCTCTTTCTTTCTTTCTTTCCTTCCTTCTTTCTTTTTCTTTCTGTCTTTCTTTTTTTTTTTTTGTACCGGAAATCAAACTGAGGACCTTGTCCTTGCCAGGCAGGCACTTATGCCACTGAGCTATATCAGCTAAAATTTTCTATGAGCTCAATTCAGTTGAGTGTATGTTAAACTAACATTTTTTATGTGATCATCAAGAAGTTGGTTTATTCTTTTATTTTTTTATTTTAAAAAGCAAGACAGAAAAAAGAATAGAAACAATACAAGATAGATAAGTATACTACTAATCTCTGTTAGTTCATCAGAAAGAACAGTTTCTGCTTTCATTGTTTGATTGGTTGATCACTTCTTTCATGCCTAAATCTTGTAACCTGAACAACTATTTCTAAAATAACAATATGCAATATATTAACTAGTGTTAATTTCCTACTATTTTTTAAATCCTGTATTGTTTCTAAACTAACTAATTTTAATCACACTTCTAAGTATAGTCTTGAGTTATCTCTTTCTTTTAAAAAAAAAGCAATGTGCAATTTTATTGCTTTCAAATGTTTTGGTTCCTTTTTCAGTTGGCTTCACTGTAAAGAGCCTTTTAATGCAGATCCAGAGGGCTTCTTGTATGTTACATCCCCTTAATCCGAAACGACACATTGCCAAAGTGTTGGAGAATTAGCAGAAGAGTGGCCAGCGCTGGGGTGTAGCTCAGTGGTTCTTGCTTAGTGTGCATGAGGTCCTGTGTTCCATCTCCAGCACCAGAAAGGAAAGGAAGAGAGAGAGAGAGAGGTGGTCAGGAGTAAGTCGTCAATTGAGACCAGAGACTGCCACGTATTTTTATGGGGGGCCAGTGGCCAGCTTCCCATGCCCCACACCTCCCTGTGTCCCAGGACCCTACATTCAGCTGGCTTATACTCCCCAATGAAAGACATATTTAGCTAGGGATAGAGCTCAGCAGCACAGTGCCTGCCTGACAGGTGCAAGGTCATGAGTTTGATCCTTGGTACCAAAAAAAAAAAAAAAAAAAAAGGCATATTTGACTCTGACCTTGCTTGTTGCAAACCTAACTCAGATAAATTCATGTTCCTTGAGCCAAGCATTTGTTCCAAGGGTTATTTCTACCCAGGGGTTGCATTTTTGCATCCTCTTTTACAGTATCCATTGCACCGTCAAGACCCCTTCATGGAGGAAGGGCCCCGAGTCAGTGCAGGCTTTTGTGGCATTAAAGCTTAACAGGCAGTTCCCTGTTTCCTGGGAGCCATATTATTTATTCAGAGTCCTGGCATCCCTGCTGGAGTTACATGATTTAATATTTTTCCAGTTTTTATAGCAATTTGTAAAAGTAAAAGGTGCGAAGAATTCATTAGAGTGGGTACTCTGTTTTGTTTGCTGTGCTTTCCTGAGCACCTGGAACAGAGCTAAGCTCATAGCAGGTACTCCGAAATGACCTGTCCAGTGGATGTAGGAGGATAGGCTTACAGCAGTTATAGGAAGTGTGGGATGTGTTGTGTTATGTTTCAAAACCATTCCTTGCATGTAGAAGTAGTATAAACTTAGGGTTTAGTCATTAGTGGCTTTCCTCTCCCTGTCGCAGTGCTGCACAGAGGTATCTCACTGTGCCTGGAATACGCTGGAGGAGGCTGCAGCCCTTAGCTCACACTGACCTTTGCTATGTCCCTGGTGGCAGGCCAAAGGCTCCCTGAGGTTGGGTGTCCCCCAGCTTCACGGCCTAGCTCAGGAGTAGGAATATTTGGCAAGGCTAGGAAGGCCGGTTCCTAGGTGCCCAGCCACAGGGACTGCTCCCTCCTTGGGGCTCCCTTGCTCTCCTCAGGAGAGCAAGACAGGGGGCTGGTGTGGGGTCACATCTTAGTACTCTGGGAGACTGAGGCAGGAGGATCACAAGTTCAAACTCAGCCTGAGCAATAATACACCTTATTATTCCCCTGCCTAAAAATAGGAGGGGTAAAAAAAAAAGGCTGGGGATGTGGCTCAGTGTAAATGACCTGGGTTCAATTTGCATCACAGAGAGGTAGAGGGTGTGGAGAGAACACACCTCCACCCCCCACCCCGTACCTACAGCCTGGATCCTTCCCTGATCTTGGCCCGTGACCCCTCTTCTGTGGCTGACCGTCAGCCCATGTAGGCACTGGTTCCTTCTGGGAGGTCCTAGCATGACTTCCTCCCTTATAGTTTCTGCTTCCAGGCTTGCAGTGCCTTGAAGATAAGGAAACACACAGCCTTAACTACTTCCAGAATCTGAAATGGAGTGAGGAAAATACAAATTCATATAGCAGGAAATATCCAGCTGCAGCTATTTTAGGGAGCATTTCTGTATGTCTTTTAGTAACAGCACCTTACTTCTATCATTTTCAGCTTTGTTTTATGTTTAAAATCTGTTTTGCCAGATGTGGTGGTGCAAGGTTGTAATCCAAGCGCTCGAAAGGCTGAGGCAGGATAGCTGCAGGTTCGAAGCCAGCCTGAAAGACAAAACAAAAAGCAAAACAAAACAAAACAAAACAAAACAAAACAAAATCTGCTTTTCTCACAGAGCAGCTGCCGAGCTGAGGGAAAGCTTATTATTATTTTGTAGCCACGAGGCTGAGGCTCAGTTGGGCCCAGGGATGGCCCCATATCTCACAGCTCTTGGACTGTGGAGAGATTGGGATGGGGCAGGAGTCATACTCCAAGTCCTTTATCTTTTCCTTGGCGCCCACTGGCTTCACCTCCTCGCCCATCCTGTGGGTTCTCAAAGACTCCACTGCTCTCCTGGTTTACACCCAAGAAAGTGGATGCATAGATTTTGAGGGACTCAGAGAGGCTCACAGAAGCTGGTAGTGAAAAAATAACCAAACTGGTCACAGGGGCAGCCTAAATCCTAATTCCCAGCTCCTTTGCAGTTTGCTATGCTGCAGTTTGAGTTAACATGTATCAAGGGCTTCCTGTATGCTAGGAACTGTGCTGGGCGCCTCATATGTGTGCAATATGTATTTCTCCAGACAACTCTTTGGAGGCCCTATTTTACAGGCAGTGAAACTGAGCTTTCCAGGGATGAGGTTACCTGCCTGTGGGTTCACTGCGCTGCCAGTGGAAAGGGGAGCTGAGGTCCAGCACTCGGGCCAGTCTGATGCTGAAGCCCTCTTTAGCTCTTTATATCTTTTGCTCTTTGTTAATTGATGTCAATTAATAATGCAAGGAGCAGTCACTAAAATAAATGAGCGAAAAGTTTTTGCACAGGGCTTTCCTACATAATGCTTTGTAGCCCACATGGAGGACAATATGGTTCTGTCTTTGGCTTCGGAAAGCTGATGTACTTGGTATAAGGGACACAGGAGAAGGCTCTAGAGCCACTCCCCTTGGGTTCTTACTAACTGTATGACCCTGGGAAAGTCATTTCATTTCTGCATGCCTCAGTTTCCCCAAACCTCCAGATGAAATGGGGATCATGTGTGAAAACAGTGCAGCACCCAGCAGGAATTCAATGTGCAGAGCTTATTATGGGATTGAGTAAGTCGCTCAAATAGGGTTAATCGGTGTTCATTTCATAGGGTTCAACCTAAAATTACAATCAAAGCTTAAATTAAAGAAAAAGACAGGGACCCAAGTAGAGCAGTCCAAGTTGAAGCCTTCAGAGCTGTGAACAGAAGAGAAGGAATTAAGTGGAGGACAATGAGAGAAAACGCAACCAGACATTAGTGAACTGTTCTATAGGGAACTGTATTCCTTGTTTGGAAAGGCAAATGTAGCTTCCCACATCTATGAAGAAACCTGTATCCTAGAGAAGGAAATGGAATTTGAGAAGCCCTGGCTTCCAGCCCGACTCTCAGCCATTTATAAAGAGTGTGGGAGTACTAAACACACACAGCGCCCGGGTAATTGAAAACAGATGAGTTGCAGCCTCCTGCGTTGCTGGTACCTTGCAAATATGTAGCCTCCCCAATGGCGGGGTGTGGGGAGGCCACACAATGCGTGTGAAATGTGCAGGCCTGTCTAATACCTATGGATCATATTTTCTCTCTTCCGTTTAACCTGCTAATGCTTCAAAGGAAAAAGTACACAAGCTGGCTAAGAGAGTCTCACAAAGTTTAAGTTAGAAAAAAAAAGATTAAATCTATACAACATCCTTTCCCTCCCTCTTTTTTATATATTAATGCCATAAAGCTAAAGCAGCCCGTTGTAGAAATGAAAGTGAACCACAGTATGGATTTACTGGATTTGAATCTCTTCCCAGCAAGCATTTTCCTAACAAGTCAATAACAGGAAGTTCAGGTACCGAAGGATCTCAAGAATAAAGACACCCAGGATAAAAGGATAATAACTGTCTGAGAAAAGCAACAAGTACTTACAGAATAAAATGGGAATACAGCTCAGAGGACTCTGAACCTTTCTCAAAACTAACAGTTTAAAACCCAGATTCCCATTCAGAAAGAGCCAAGCTCAGCCATAAACACAGAAAGAAAATGGAGCTTATGCAAAATAGCTACAGTTCCACTTGGTGACCACTTTCACTCAGTAATTACCCAACAAAAGGTAGGGAGCTTTGCAGCACAAGCCTCTCTCATCTTGGCAAAATTCGATTGGCCATTCACAATTTAAAATGCTAAAAGAGCTGACTGTGGTGGTGTACGCCTGTAATCCCAGCATTCTGGGAGGCTGAGGCAGGAGAAACACAGGTCAAACTCAGTCTGGACAACTTAGTGACTTATCGAGACCCTGTCATAAAATAAAATCTAGAAAAAGGACTGAGAATATAGATCAGTGCAAAGGCCCTGACTTCAGTTCTTAGTACCAGGTTGGGGGTAAATGATGGGGGATGGTTCTCCTCTCGAAGGTTGCCAGAAATAAATCACTGTTTGAGGAAAATGGGAAGTGTGTCTTAACAGAGGCCAGCAACAGAAGACCTGGCTTCTAGTTTCAACTTTGATGACAATCATGTGATCTCAGACAATGCTGTGAAGTGGTTAATGGTTATAGTCTGGGGTTAAAGGGGCAGAACCACTAGGTGCTTCCCCAGTACCATTCTGACCTTCCTCCTAATGGACAGAACACAGATTTGCCTGGAGTTATAATGAGCTCAGCTACAGATTTATATCTCCCAGTCTTCCTCAAAGCCCAGGGTGACCACAGGCTAAGATTAATATATTGAAGCAGAAGTCACAGAGCTCAGGGTGACCAACTCAGCCCAGGTTGCCCAGTCTTTCACGGTCTTGGCAGTGAAAAAGTTCTGCATCCCAGGGAACTCCTCAAAATGGATATGGGACCAAAGGGACCACTTGTCAATATGGTGGCAGCGTCTTTAACAGGACAATGTAGTTAACCAGTGCCATTGCCTCTTGCCTGTCCCTCTCTTGCTGCATGGAGGTGACTATGAAGTACCAAGTGTGAAGAAAAAAGCCACCATGCTAATGGAAACAGCTTGATATAAAGAATTGGTAAGTAGATGTAGAACTGTGGACTTGGTAAGTGAAAGGGCAAAAATGTGTCTTGGAGGTAGCAACTGGATGAAGCAGATACATTTCCTAGGGATGGGTGGGTGCAGAGGAGAAAGTGAAGAGGTTGGAATTTTTGAAATTTAGGAATTTAGAGGAACTGAAATTTTAGGTAGAGGGGGCTAGTTGGTGATGGTGACGTCGAGGAGTCAAAATGAAGCTATTTCTGTTAAGATTTAGAAAAACAGCAGACTAAATTTAATTACTGGTGCAGGAAGGAACTGATGGCGCAAAGAAACTTTGCTAGGCTCAAATTTAGAGGGACTGAAAACAGGGAGACACCCAAAGGGCAGAAACAAACAGGAGAGAAAGGCCTTCCTTCCTCCTCAGTTTGGCAATTTTTCTCTAGCGCCACCTACTGGAACAGCCTAAGAGGTTGTCGCCACAAAAATATGGGTTGCAGGTCCAATGTCAGTATCATAGAGCCCTGACTAGAAAGATGGGCTTGGAGGTACAAAGCCATAATTTAATAACCAGTACAATTCTATCCTTTTCTCTAGAAAGCCATCATACCACCATAGGTGATCATTTCCTTGCTTTTCCTTAGAATTTTTATCACATATTTGTGCATAAAAAAGTTTGTTTTGACTGTCTTCCAGTGCTAGAGATCAAACCCAGAGATTCAGCCATTTTAGGCAAGCACTGAAAAAAAAAAGTTTTAAAGAGATAAAGTCAAACTTTTTACTTATTTTTGGACTCAGCTACATTGCCAAACCTTTAAAAAGCTTTCTGTGATTGGTTTTACATTACACTTTTGTGTCTGGCTTTAGGAACAGTTTGGAGATGCATCTGTGTTTTGCATGTGGCTGCAGTTAATTCATTTCCAATGCGTTCTAGGGTTCCATGGTGTACATGTACCACACTTACTCATTCAACTGTTGATGGACATTTTATGCCATCACTCTGTGACTAGTTCTTATAAAAAGGGTGATTGAAAAGTAGGATGTGTATTTAAATTTTTAAAATTTTTGTTACAGTGAAAGACACAATACCATGACTCTCCCTCAGAATGCCCCTCCTTGCTTTGAATGCACCTATCCCGTTGTTCTTGCCACTTTCTGAAGCAGTTCGGAAAGTCTTCTTTCCCGAGTGTCTTTATGAGGTGTGATCGTAACTACAGTCAACGGCAGCAAGCTGAGGGTTGGCAAGCACGAGTCTTAGAATGCGGAGTATTTTTTGCTAGGTTTTCCCCCCTTGATTTCTGTCATTTCCAGAAAGCCTAACTTCCTCATTTGCAAACTGAGAACTTGAAGCAGGCTAGTGTCACCAGGACTTGCTCCCTTGGGAACTGCAAGACCCTGAAAGGGACCAAAGCACCTCGGACTGTGCCTTACTGAGCAGCTACTGCAGAGCCAGTAACTCTGTCATAAACGCTCCTCCCGCTTTCTCATGCTGGACAGATTGCGGCTCAAAAACACAATGAAAAGAGGATTCTTTGTCAGTGCCACTCCAGGGCCCTGGGTGTGTGACTGTGTTTGTGAAATGCTTTGATCCCCGTGTAACCCTTAAATGTAGTATTAGTTTTAAAAGAGCACCCTATAGGGAGAATTCTTTTGTTCCTTGGTTGCTCTTTCCCGCTGCGTTCTTAGCTTATTAAATTTGCTGTGCAAACACCTCGGTCCTCTGGGAGAAAGGCCCCCTTTCCTTTCGCTGGGGGATGGAGCCACAATGCAGATGAAAGGAAATGGGAGATTGTTTCCCAGAGCTCACAGTGTGACTGCCGACTGGCCGAGGAACCAGGGGCCCTCAGGTACTTAGGCGGTGAGCACGTTTCACACCCTCTCTTGAAAGTCGCAGGACTGAGTTACTTGGGTTCAATGATGACCATGTCACTGCAGTCACTGTGTTTATGGAATAAAGAATAGTGGCTGCCACACAAACATTTTAATCCCAAGAGGAGACTGGGTTTCCAGCTTGTGGATGGTTTTATGAAATCAAGTCATCTTGATGCAGAGGAAATGAAACAGTATTTTGTTACCTGCTGGAAGAATTTTTGTCTTGAATTTGTTTCTTTAGAAGTTTTGCACAGAATTGTTTATTATGGTCACAAATATCTTCTTTAAAACAAAAACAAAAACTATGGTAAATGTTGCTGCTCAGTGCCATCTGACCAAAAGGTGGACTTGGAAAAATCTGATGTTGTGTCCTCAACTACCTTATTCACCAGGTCTGGCACTGGGTGACTTCTGGCTTTTCCCTCAAAGTCAAAATAACCATAGAAGGGAAATGTTTTGAACTGATTGATTCAGGGTATCAAGGCAACCGTGACAGCACAACTAAACACACTCCTGAGAAAGGACTTCTAGAATTGCTTCAGAAGTGGCAAAACCAATGAGATAAGTGTATTCAAATTCAAAAGGACTCTTTTGAGGGGGGTTAATGACAATCGGTCTTTTACTGCAACAAATTTTAAAATTTAGGCACACACCATATTTTCTATCCTCAATTGTATATGTGCCCTTGGACACATGTACACATTTCCCCTAGGGTGAGCACCATTGCATAGGGACTTACTAGAAATACACACACAGACCCTGCCACAGACTTCAGAAACTGCAGCTAGAGCCTAGAGCCCTCCAGGAGATTCAGATGCATGCGGAAGTTTAGAAACACTGTTCTAAATTATGTAGCTAGAAGTTGATGTGCTGAGTCATATACCAAGTTCAAATTTCCTAAATAATGCCGAACAATTTCCCAAAGTTAGTGTGCCAATCTACCCTCCCATCTGTAGTGAATAAGAGTTTCCATTGCTCAGCCAGGCATGGTGGCTAATGCCTGTAATCCTAGCACTCCGGAGGCTGAGGCAAGAGGAACACTGCTAGTTTGAGGTCAGCCTGTGCTACAAAGTGAGTTCAAGGCTAGCTAGAACTGCATAGGGAGACATTGTCTCAAAAAAAAAAAAAAAAACAAAACAAAAAAAAACAAATAAAATAGAAGATTTCCCATTGCTCTACATCTTTTTCAATCCCACTGTGATTTGTGCCAGTCTGGAGGGTGTAGCTCTATCTCAGTATAGTTATAGTAGATGTTTGCATGACTCCAATGGGTGTGAGCAGCTCACTGAACTGGCTGTTTGGATCCAGCTCTTCTGTAAAGTGCTGGTTCTGGTTTCTGGCCCACTTTCCCATTGGATCATCTGTTTTCTTCTTGTGGGTTTGAAGTTCTTAGAAGAGTTGGACAGTCAGTCCTTCATGATAATACATGTTGGTGACATCTTCTGCTACTGTATGATTTTCACTTTCAGTTTCTTTTTCTTGCTATGCTTTGATGAACAGACTTAATTTTAATTCAGTCAATGTGATCACTGTTTTCCTTTATGATTAGTGCTTTTCAGGGTTTGTTTAAGGACACATTCTCTTTGTCTTACAAGGTCTGTTTAAAACTTCACAGCTTTGTTTTTTTCCATTTAATTTTTTTAATCCACCTGGAATTGGTTTTTATGTAAGTTGTAAGGCATAGGTTCAATTTCTCCAAGCTATACACCCAGCCCTTTTTATTTTCTGTTTTGAGACAGTGTCTTGATAAGTTCTCTAGGCTGGCTTTGAAACTGCAGTCCTGCCTCAGTCTCCCAAGCAGCTGGGATTCTTTCCCCTTTTTATAAGAACACTGGTCATATTGCCCATTTGTGTTCTAGTATGACCTCACCTTTACTAATTACATCTGCAGTGACCCTATTTCCAAATAAGGCCACTTGTCAAGATATTGTGGTTTAGAATTTCAATATATGAATTTGGGGGACACAGTTCAACCCACAAAATGTCCATCTTATGGACCATCTGAAGCAGGGACACTTTTGAGTGCAAACCGGGGCACTGCTATCATCCCACCAGAATTGCAAGTATGAACCAAGCTCGAGGGAGGTGAGGCCAGATGGGTGGTTCAACTATGTTGGAGCGACCAGGGGAATTGTAGCAAACATAGACTTGCTCACTGGCTCGGTTAGAGGCCGTGTGTACCAGAAAACTGAGCCAATATGGGGACTCAGGATTGTACAGAATGAGCACTCGGGATATGGGATGGTTCTGGGCTGAGCAGGTTCAGCACCTCAGAGAAAGCACCAGGTCCCACTTTCTGTTTACCTCACAGTTCCTCTGTCTTTGGTAGTTGGCCCCAATCACTTTAAGGTGCATCCAGGGGACTTAGGGCTCTCATTTTCACAAACCAGGACCTGGAGACCATTTTTGATTTCCTGGGTCTCTGTTTCAGAACACTGATGCCTTTCTCGGTTGCTCCCCAACCCCCGCACACTTCCTGTCTTGTTTTGGAGGCCAAAATGATCTCATGTGTCTATGCCCAAACGGGCTCCTGCAGATGATTTGAGGCTGCCCCACTTTTATTAGCTTCACTGTGATTCTCTCTTAGCAACTACAGCCCTCGGCTTCTGAAGCTGGTAGAAAGTGGACATTTAGATAAAATCTGGGTTCTCCCAGCAGGACAAGGAGAGGGTAAAGGGCAGGAGGCTGCTGGATAGGCATCCAGAAATCTGCTACATCAGGGAAACAGACAGAACACTGGGACAGCAGCGGGTGAAGGAGAAGTGGAGGGAGAGATTTGCACAGCTGGGAGTAAAGGCGAAAGCAAGGAAGCATTAATCTGTAAGCTGTTATTCTTCCTAGTACATTTCTTAAATGCAATGCTTTGTGAAGTTGGAAGTAATACCCTCTCTCATGCTGTAATTCAGAAGGCTGGAGAGTTTTTTTGTTGCTCTGGTCTGGAATCATCTCTGTCAGATTGCTCTGTGAAGCAGCCTCACTGAAGGGCAGAACGAGATAAAGGCCTCATTAAAGATGAGTGTTACCAGGCAACAACCAGCAAGTTGAGGGTTGAATAAAGGAACTGAAATGGACCATGGAAGTCAAGCATCAAAAAGAGCTAGCATATGGGAGGGAAAGAATATCAGAGAGCCATTTCAGTTTCCGTTAACTTTCATTTTAAAGACAACACTTCTCACTAGATCTGCAATGTATGTTCCTTGTAGAAAATTAGGAAAATAGATTTAAAAGATAAAGTGATCTCATGTATCATCTTGCAGAAGTCATTTTTTTTTTTTTTAGATGGGGTCTCATGATGTGCCCAGGCTGGCCTTGAACAACTGCTTTAAGTGATCATTCTCTTCAGTCTCCCTGGTAGCAGTGACTTTAGGTTTCTGCCACTATACCTGGTTTAGGGATATTTTTAATGGGCATGGGAAAATGCTCCCCTCCTGTTTGACTGTGGTACATGCAAGACTATACTATCCATACAGCTGGGATAGTTAATTTTACGTTGCAACTTTTCCAGGTTAAGAGGTGCCCCGATAGCTGGTATCACAAGGTATGATAAAATATGCTGACTACTTAAATAAAAAATATTATTATAGCAATAAACACATTGCCATTAATCTCCCTCACAAACATCTCCACACACACACTTCAAACACACTTATCCCAGCCAGGGACATAGCGCAGTGGCACAGTGCCTGTCTGGCAAGTGCACTGAGTTTGATTTCTGGTACCAAAATACATAAATAAATAATAAAAAAGTAAAAAATATATACAGTCAGAGCTGATGTAGAAAGTCAAGTAGAAAAAAACCAGAAAAAAATAAGCTTAGAGATAAAAAAAATTGAAGCAAAGTATTAAAAAAACCACACGTATCCCATTATTTTTGCCACTTTATGAAGCAGTTCTGGAAGTCCTCTTTCATACCTTTAGTTGTGCCGTGGTGGTTGCCCTGATGTCCTGAACTGATTCAAAATGTTTCCCCAACACTTTGTAAATAGGGAGGGGAGGAGGGGTTGAAGGGAGGGTAGGCAATGGGGAAAAAGAAACAAGTTATACCACACGCAGAGACAAATTCTCTTTGATGAGTGTGATTGTTATGCATATCTAAAATGTACCACTAAAGTTTAATTTAAAAAATGTTTTCCTTTTGACTTTGGAGAAGAGCCAGAACGCACATGATGCTAGAGATGATGAAAAAGGTGCGTGAGGACACACTGTCAGGTTTTTATGAACTTTCTGCTCAATGGCACTGGACAGCAGCATTCACTGTAGCTTTGATTATGCCTTGTAGAGACACTCAGGAAAGAGGACATCCAGAGCTGCTTCAGAGGTGGCTGAAAAAGTGTGATAAGTGTGTTTGAATCGAGGGGGACTATTTTGAAGAAGATTCATGGCAATGTATCTTTTACTCTAATGGACTTTTAAAAAAAACTTTTTTTAAACCTCCATATGTTTTGATCACACTTCATAATCCTGGGGTGTCCGTGACCTGTCTCTGGTGGAGACTGGTATTTGACTTGGTAGATTGAGTAAAGAAGACACAGTTTCACCATTGAGGACGAGCACCGTGCAACCCACTGAGGGTCCTGACTGCGCAGGGAGGCAGAGGCGGTACATGGTGCCCTCTAGTTGAGCAAAGACCACTGTGTGTGCCTGCCGATGGGCATCTGGGTCCCTGGTTCTCAGGCCTCTGGGTGCAGACTGAAATAATCATGAGCTTCCCTGGGCTCCAGCTTGCAGGAGGCAGAATGGAGACACCTCAGCGTCCTCAGGCCTTGTGTGTGATAGGGGCTCAGTAACATCTGTTGAACAGAGAAATGTGTAAGTGTCACATACACTTGAGGAACATTTTTCAGTTTTTTAACATGCTCGTTGGACAAATTTGTTGACTGGACAGTTCCTCTAAACCCCATTTTACAGAATGAAAGATCAAAAGTCTTGCTTCTCTCCAAAACCAGAGCCCAACTGTATTAGTCTGGTTTCTCCTCACTGAGACTGGATACTCAACACCCAAAACTTATAGGAGACGTCTAATTTGCTCACGATTTTGAATCCATGATCAGCCAGCTCCATAGCAGAGACATCAGGGCAGAAGGGTGTAGAACAGAGCTGCTCAGTTCATGATGGCCAGGAAGAGCAGGGAACAGAGACAATGATCAAATATCTTTGCCAAGCCCACCCAGACACACCCAGGGGCATGCTTTACCAATCTGCCAGGCAGTTATTAATCCAGTGCAGTTAACATAACAGGATTAATAGTTGCACCAACTCATCCAGAACTTGTTTGGAAACTTGCCAGTCTCGATTTTTAAGAACAGTAGGCTTTGATTCTTTGAATATAGAGTTTGATACAATTTCATTCAGTGAATGGCAGATCTTTATTAATGCCTAAATTTATTTGAAATTGTTATTATATCCCAAAAAGCATTGCTGGCTCTAGATGGGGGAGGGTACAATGTACAGGGTTGGATACAGCCTCTAGCGAGCTGGAGAGGGAGATTATGCATGAGTCAGCAACTGCTACAGTAGTGCTGCTTAACAAACAACATCACCCACAGAGAAGCAATGTAGTGGTTTAAATCATAAGCATTCTTTCCTCTATCAGGGATCTGTTACTAGATGGTAGCTCTCCTAGGATCTACTGAGACTGGCTCTGGGTTGCAAACTAACATCAGGTTTCTCCTGGGAGTCTTGTTCTCCTTGGATAGTAGCTGTCAGGGCATATTATTATCATGGGTGCTATGCTTCTTTAGGAATTGCTACATGTATTCCACTGGCCAGATCTGTGGGGATTGGGTGTAACTGTGCTCTCTTCTGCTGGAGATCATACAGACACACATGCAAAAGATGATGTTTGATTTTATAAAAGGGAAGAGAAGAACTGGAGACACTTGCCACACAGTGAGTAAAGTAATTTCTAAGTGTATATTATGTGCCAGAAGCCACTGTGCCGTGAACGGCACTACATTGCTCATGACAGTCTTTTCTTGCAGGACAGACTTTTGCTACCTGTGGCTCAGTCTTCCTGTGGTCTGCGCCAGCCATTCTGGGTCCATAGTCCAATGCTTCATCCCATGCCAAAATCCATACTTTGAAGCACACCATTATACTTCTAAGCCAAGAACAACGCCTCGTCTGTGAATTCCTATCTCTTTGTTCACCTGATTTTCTAAGTCAATGGTACACACTTGTTCTAGGTGGACTTCTGTCCTCAAAAATGAATGCATGTCACTTGAGGAGTCCCAAGCCAACTTTTCCCCTTTTTAATCATGCTTTCACTCAGAGGCACACAAGACTTGCACTGTCACATTCTAGAAGCCACAGTTTCTGAACAACAAGGCAGCCATGCCTCTGTAAGAGGACAATCCGAGCATCACTCCCTATGCCCATAAGGACTTGTATGGGGCAATGACTGCTTGGTGTTTTGATCTGTGTCTTTGGCTTAAAAACAGAAACCAAACTTCATATTTATAGTGAATAATGCAGTATTCGTTATTGGGGCTAATATAGAACAGCAACATCAAAAAGAGAGAGAGAGAGAGACAAAGAAGTTATGGCTCAAGGTCATGTCTAACAGGGGAAAGGAAAATGGGATTTCTGTTTCTTCTTTCCCATGCTCCCAGTATATGTCTACTTAAAAAAAAAAAATCATTCAACTGAGTCTTTTCAGTTTCTAAAATAAGACAAAGGAGGGGCCACATGCAGACAAGACCCCCTTCACCCAGCCTCCACTGAGCTCATGGCACTAGTGGTCACATCCCAGAATCTCTCAGCACACAGCCGGGCAAGTCCCCTTGTTTGTTTGTGCGAGTCTGAGAGGCCCAGGCGAGTTGGAGAGAGAGACGGGAGAGAGGGAGAGAGAGGAGCTTTCAGCAGGGGCCTCTGCAAAGCTCTTCCTGCTTAGAAAAGAGGTTTTGTTTGATTCCTTTTTTGGCCTCTGAGGCACCAAGGGGAGTGATTAATAGAGAGCCACCTCGATGTTTCAATAGAACCGCAGCATGAAGTCCTGGGGCTAGCCAGCCCTTTGTTCCCCAGAAAATGGCAATAAAGCCTCCGTGGGCTGCTTGCTTACAATCCCATCCTCATCTGGGCCTGTTCCGACTTCGTAGGGCCAACTTCCCAACCTGAGAGGCCTGGGAAGAGCCTCCTGCCTGCCCCCACCCCCAGTCTGATTAGCTGAGCCCCCTCTCCTGGGCCAAGTACACTGGGCTGGCGATGGGACCCAGGGACCCTCAGCTTCTTTTGTGAGGCCCTGCAGACCAGGGTGCATGCATAGGGTGGGGCTGGTCATGTTTGCTTATGGGAGGGGGGACAGGAGCGCTCCTTGGTGGAGGCTCCATGATGCTGTGGCCAGGAACAGATGCAGGCGAACCTTCACCCAGCCTGGGGGGCTGCCTGATATTGCAGCAGAAACTGGGCGAGCATTAGGAATTAAAGGAGGGGATGGGGTGCCACAGAGTTCAGCAGGAAGCTGGCATCCTTCAGCAGACCAGCCAGGCAACTGTGGCATGTGTGGATGCTACAGTGAGCACAAATTTAGCAGCTTAAAGCAACACACATTTATTATCTGTTTTCATGGGTCAGAAATCTGGCCACAGCTCAGTGGAGTCCAATGCTATGGTCTCATGTGGCCATGATCCAGGTGGGGGCAGGGTGTGTTCTCATCAGGAGACCTAACGGCAAGAATCCCCTCCAAGCCCTTACAGGCTGTTGGCGGAACATGTTTCCTTGTGGCCTCAAGACTGAGGCTCCTGCTTTTTCCTGCCATTGGCTGAAGGTTGCACTTGAGTCTTGGAAGCCACTTATGGTCCTATCAATAAGGGGACCCTAAGAGGCTGGTCACAGCATGGTGTTGGCTTCTGCATGGCCAGGACTGTTCTGACCATCGGGCCAAGACAGGGTCTCATTAATGTCCTGCGATCATCAGAGGGGTGGGAGGGGCCCTCACCCCTGCCATGGCTCCCCTCCCCAACTACCCTGCATTGGCTAGAAGCATGTCCCAGACCCCTCCTACCCTTGAGGGGCCAGGAGACACAAAGTGGGACTCATCAGGGGTCACCGTGGATTGTGTCTGAGTGTACCCCAGGCTAAGAACAAGACACTGTCTGCCACCCCAGGAACAAGGGTCCACTCAGTGGTGACATGGATGCTGCGCAGCTGGTTCAGCAGGGAAAACAAAATGTGTAGCTAAGTCGTGAGCTCTTACAGCCATTTTAAAAAATTAAATAGCATTCCAGCTCAGCCAAGGCCACTTGAGACTCTGTCTCAAAACAAGAAATATAAAAAGGACTGGGGGTGTCACTCAGTTTGATGGACCTGGGTTCAATTCTCAGTACTGAAAAAAAAAATCAGGCTCTAGGGAATTAATTAGTTTTGATGTACTATATGGACTTTCATATCAGCAAACTTTATATTCATATGTATATTTCACATAACCACCAGCCTGACCTTTAGAATAAGTACTTCCTAATTTTCCTTTATAATTTAACCACCTAAAAATTTTCCTTTTATACTTTTTTTTTTCATTGTGATGCTGTGGACAGAACCCAGAGACTTTGCATATGCTAGTCAAGCTCTCTACTGTTGAGCTACTGTCCCAGGCCCAGGCTCTCTACTTACCTTGATGTGACCACACACCGCAGAGCCTGGAGCAGTGCATGACACACAGTAGGTATTTATTTAAAAGATGATGCTGGGCCAGGGATTTAGCTCAGCGGCACAAGCTCCTGCCTGGCAAGCGTGAGGTCATGAGTTTGGTCTCTGGTACCAAAAAATAAAATAAATTAAAAAAAAAAAAAGATGATGCTGGAGTGGATAAACTGAAGAATCCCGATTTTACAGAGCAACTGGCCATGTCAGTGCAATTCTGAACCTCTACCATAAAGGGGCGGAAAATACACTGGGAGAAGTTGGTTTATTTTTCTCATCTGTGTAAACTCTTCAAATCTGAGTATAAAGTTAAACCAGTCTGGTACATATGCTGACTTTCAGCTTAGCCTGAGTAAATCAGCAAGACCCTGTCTCAAAATACAAAAAAAGGATTTAGCTCCACATGAAGGTCCTGAGTTCAATTCACAGTACCATGAATAAATACATAAATAAGAGCGAGTTCTTAGGGATAACCCTTATATTGTTTGTATACAACACCATAAACATGTAAGAGTAGATGATACAATAAACTAGAATATTTTAATTATTCATTTTCTAGGCCATTCGTTCTTTTATTTGTCACTGTGCCGCGGGCATTCATTAGTCACAGCCAAGAGCAAATCCAGGAGGGGAGGGTGCAGAAACACGCTCAGCCCCACCCCGGACGGACGCAGGGCACAGTCAATACTTTAACCACCGCGGCGGAGCAGTCGGCTTCGGGACCACGTGAACCCTGCAGCCTAGCCCTGCCATAGGTCTGCAGCGACTGCCAATGCCTGTGACCTGGGCCACGCCTCCCGCTCCAGGGGCAACGACACACACCGCCCACACCGGAAATGGCTTCGCGTCTCATTCTGCGCAGGCGCACCGGACAGCGAACGCCACCAGAGGGTGCTGCAGCCACCATGGGGGAAGGGAGGTCCGCACCGGCCGGACCACGTGCGCACCACGTGGCGCCTGGCAGTACCGGGTCGCAGCAGGCCCGCCTCGCCGGACACGCAGCATAGCCAGCAGTCCACGAGCGTAACAGGACCGTTTCCCATTCTAGCGCCCGCGTGCCACTGACCTCTGACCGCCAACCTCACAGCCTTTAGGGTTACCCTCGCTGGCGGCCGCGCTGTGTGTTTATAAACAGAGCTCCTGGTGGGGCCCAAACCCCGGATCGGTGGATTACTACCTGGGAGAACGGAGCCATAAGCGCATGCGCTTCGCGGATGCGGCGCGCGGCTCCTCCTGCGCCTGCGCACTGCGGCTGGGTCAGGAGGGGTGAGGCTGACACCCTGGTCCTCTGCAGTGTCTCTGCCTGTCAGACTGTTCCCGCCCGGCTGTGCGAGGTTCTGAGCCTCGGGTCTTTGCCTGGGAAACGCGGCTGAGGGGGGTGTATGTTGGCTGCAAACCACCGTGGAGCAGGGCCCGGCCCAGCTCCCCTCGTGGAAGCTGCACTAGTACCTTTGATGTCACGGCAGGCAGATGGATGGGCCGATTGTGGAGTTCAGTACTATTTTGCATTGGAAAAGAATGCAGAGCCTTTCTCATTGTTTCTATTTTAGTTTGAGAAAAGAGGAAGTTCTAGCCAGGTGTCGTGGTGCACGCCTGTAATACTCGCGCTTTGGGAGGCTGAGGGTTGAGGATCGGAAGTTCAAGTCCAGCCTGGGTAACTTAGCGAGACCCTGTTTCTAAATAAACAAAAGATAGATAGATAGATAGATGCAAATGCTTTGGGTTCAAGCTCCAGTCCTGGGTGTGTGTGATGGGAGAAAGTCGTGATCCTTGCCACACTCAGGGACTCTTGAGGATGTTGTACTGAGAGAAATAAGCCTGTTACACAAGGACACAGGCTTGATTCCCCTTCTTCCAGTCCCTAGCCCTAAAGAGAGCGGATAGGTAGGTGCCATTGGCTGGTGAGTTAGTGTTTAATGGGGACAGTTTGGGAAGATGGAAAAATTCTGGAGGTGGATGGCGGTGATGGCTGCATGACAGTGTGTGTGTGCTTAATGCCACTGGGCTGTCATGAAAAAATGGTTAAGATGGGAAAGCCTATGGCTTGTATAATGCACCACACCAACACATCAGATCATGTTATTGACTGTCCCATCACACTGGGAAAAATACAGCGCACACTCTGTGTGACCTGAGAGACTTCCGCTCCTGCCAGGGTCATCCTGACACCCCCTCCTCCCAGTCTCTACCAGCCTAAGTGCAGTTTCTGCCCAGTGAGTTTCTTACGTGGGGGCCTCCGTTGCTTTCTCTGCCACAGTGAGCTCCCTGACACCTTCCCAGGACTGCTTCCTCACGTAAACTTGTGCCCTTGCTTCTCACATGCTAGGCATTATCACAGGGGCAGGTGACCCAAACAGGTAAGGCCTTCTCGGACTTTATCCTCTGGGAGGAGCCAGCCTCCATGAAGGCAAACAAAGCTATCAGGTGGTGAGCACTGGAGGAAAAATACAGTGATGTGACTAGGACACTGTGGGGATCTACTCTAAATCAGGTGATTCTGGGAACTCTCTGGGGGGGGCGACCCTTTGACCTGCACCTATGATAAGGAGACAGTGGGATGACTGGAAATTCCACTGGGGAGGGGGAGGGAGTTTCCAGGGTGAGAGAAAACAAGCACTCAGAGACTTGAGGCCAAGAGCACTCTGGGTGATTGAGGAACAGAAAGAAGACCAGGTGGTCAGGGCACATGAGCAAGGGAGGGATTTGAGGTATGAGGGCAGAGTGTAGGGATGCCCGTTCTATCACTGTGCCACATCACCCCCGAATATACGAGGTAAAGCAACTGTGGTCTTACTTGGTTCAGAATTTTATGAGAGTCTAGATAGACACTCAAGAAAGAGGATTTCCAAAACTGCATCAGAAAGTGGCAAGAACAATGGAATATGTGTGTTCTAAACAAGCGGGAGTATTTTCAGGGGGATTAATGACAGTGTGCCTTTTATTGTAATAAGTTATTATTTAGACACACTGTATTTTTTTTTTTTTTTTTGCGACCCTGGGGATCGAACTCACAACCTCTTTCCTGCCAGACAGGTGCTTAAGCCACCGAGTCAAACCCCCAGCCCTGGTTTTTTGAGGCAGGGTCGCACTGTGTAGCTCAGGTTGGCCTTGCGCTCACGTTGTAGCCCAAGCCGGCCTCGAACTCACAATGCTCCTCCTACCTCAGCCTCTGGAGCGCTGAGATTAAAGGTGTGCGCCACCACGCCTGGCACACACTGTATTTTTTATCAAACATAAGTTCTTGGGGTTAGTCAACTGGGTTCTGCTTATGTAATTGTGAGAATTCTTATCAAAGTATGTACTTGCATATATCACCCCACATTTCAAAAAGTACTAAATGTCTCATGGTCATAGGTCCCAAAGAGCACCAGGATGAAACACAAGACAGTAGCCACTCTTGTCTGCCTTTTCTATTTCTGCAGTTTTAGTTTCTATGGTCAAAATATGGAAAACAAGACATGTGGTACAAAAATACTTGTCATGGTATTTTATCATGATTTGCTGTTATGATGTTCTATTTTTATTTTAATCTCTTATCACATCTGGTCTATAAATTAAACTTTGTTATAGGTATGCATGTATAGGAAAAAATACTATGGGCGTGTGACTGCAGGGTATCAGTCATCCCCTGGGGTGTAGAGGATTCCTGGAATGCCTCTCCTTGAAAACAAAGCAGTTACCTCCACCTTAGTTAAATCTGTCCATCTCCATGTACTGATAGGTACAGAGCAGGCAAAGCTATTCCCCTTTCCCTTCAGTTGGCTCTAAGCGATGTAAATAGGGCTAGCTGAGGTGCTGATGTGTAATCTTTGATGCTGAGCAACAGCCCCGTTTTTGTTTCCTCACTTTCAGCGTCTCCCTCGAAAAGGTTGAGCACAGCCGGATGGAATTGGGATTTCAATACTGGGGGTCTTTTAATGTATCCCTATGAATAGGGGGACACTTCTATAATTGCTTAGCAAATGGCTTGGAGAAGACAGGGTAAGAAAAAGGGGCAATTGTATGGTGACGGTTGTCCAGGAAAACACCAGAGCTGCTTGCAAGTTTTGCCAGGTGGGATGGGCAGGGACAGGTGGCTCCCACCCCAAGTGACATGGAGAATGAAGACCCTTGGGAGACAGGGCTGCACGGAGGTCACAGTGGTCTTTGCTGTTGGCTGGTGGGAGACCCAGTGCAGATGTGGGTTCTAGGAGCCCCAGAACAATTCCCTGTCACTGAGTTGTATGTGACTCATCCTCCTGCCTGCCAAGCCTGTCCCTAGCAGAGTCACTGCCACCCTTGCTCTGAGTGCACCAGAAAGACCTTGTGAGTTATCCGTGGCCTTGCATGTGATTACGTGAGCTGGGCTCGCAGGCAGCTCTCTGCCCCAACAGGAGCAACTAGGCCAGTGGTGGCGAACCTGTGGCACATGTGCTACAGTGGGCACGTGGAGCCCTCTCTGTTGGCACACAAGACAAGTCACCCCAGCCGAGGTCTGACATTATCAGCGTACATACATGAGCAAAGCTCACAGCAAAGATCATGCTAATTGTGCAAAAGCATGCCAAATGCAAACTTTTACCTTTTAGTAAGAAACTGTATCACTGAAATCTGTTACTGTGCTTTTCTTTTAAGACAAAAATGTTAATGTATGAGTCATTTTTTCTTTTTCTTTTTCTTTCTTTCTTTCTTTTTTTTTTGGTACTGAGGATCAAACTCACAACCTAGTGCCTGCCAGGCAGGTACTTAAGCCACTGTATTGGGTAATACTATGTACCCCCCAAGTCCTCATATACATTTGATGGGGCTAAGTCTGGCACTTACTTGTGATAGGTTTGTTGTCTAGCGCCGGGATTAATGGTGTGAGTGCTGCACCCGCCCAGGGGTGGAGTTGAGATACAATGTAAAGGAAGGTGGGTCTTCCTTTTCCTCGCTTCCCCTCTCTCTCTCTCTCTCTCTCTCTCTCTCTCTCTCTCTCTCTCTCTCTCTCTCTCACCAACGCACTTGCAGTTGCGGCTACTATGAATGGCAGCCCTGCCACACCAGGCTGCCTTGGAGCCAACTAAGTATGGACTGAAACTCCTGAGAAACTGTAAGAAATAAACCTTTCCTGCCCTAAATTTGGGCGTCAGGTATTTTGTCTCAGCAACGAGTAAAAAGTAACTAAGACAGCCACTGAGCTAAATCCCCAGCCAAGTTGTTTTTTTCTAATCTAAAACCTCTGCATTCAGAATTAGTTGCAGTGTTGGCACTTTGAGATAAAAACAAGTGGGTTTTGGGTTCCAGTTTGCCACTCAGTCTCTAAAAGGTTTGCCACCACTGGACAGTGCTATGCCTTGTCACTTGTCACACCAGTGCGTATTAAGAGAAAACATCTTAATTGAAGCTTCTGTTTTTGAAAACTTAATTTTTCCTCCACATCAAATTGTCGCAGATTCGGGATTTCTAAAACTTAGTTTTGTTCTGGTTCTTCCTGTCCGGTATCCCCTACTCAGTTTGGAGAAAAAAAATTCGGTGCACTCTTTCAATATCAGTATAGATGTCCCTGGAATAGTATTATTTCTTCATTTTCTTTGTTTGTTTTAGGTGTAAAAAAGTGTACTTAAACATACACAAACACACACACACACAACCAACTACTTGGTCACTCAATGATTAGATTTTGCAGTTCGTACTCCCCCCCCCCGCCCCCTCCGCCCTCTGTACTAGGGGCTGAACCCAGGGCCTTTACACTGTGCTACATCTCTGACCCTTTTTATTTTTTTATTTTGAGATGGGGTCTCACTAAGTCACTAAGTTTCCCCAGCTGGGCTCAAGCTTGTGATCCTCCTGCCTCAGCCTCCCAGAGTGCTGGGATCATAGACGTGTGCCACCTCGTCCAGCTGACGGTGACAGTCTTGCAATAGGAGGCAAAGTTTGGTAGGTGAACGTGAGGGTGCAGGACTGGAATCCCAGTGAGTACTGTTCAAAGCAAGGAGATTCACGGAGCAGTCCGTGGGCCACTTCTTGTCCACCAACTCCTTCTGGTTGTGACGAGAGAAGTTCACAAATGAAAACTAAGCATGAAGAACCTTTTCAGTAATTTGTCATTTTAATGACATCCAAACTTGGGTTCCGAAGACATCTACTTTATGAAACAGATTGGGAAGAAAACCAAAACATGGGAATTCCTACAGATACTGGAATAGAGAGCTGTCCTAAAGATTTTCTGTGGGTGTCATGAGCTGCAGCAGGAAACCTAGCAATCAGCTGGAGACTACTAGGCTGGGTGAGAGGATTTGGTAGGATGCGGGGGAAACATGTTTTAAAAATCAATAGGATTTCGATATGCAAAGAACTGTTGTGTAGAACCTATCTTGGAAGGCTAATTTTCTTCTGCCATAGAAGCTAAAGTGGAAACACCCAGGAATGAAAACATTTTGTAGAATCTTCCTGAGTGGTTTTTTTCCCCCTTTATGATCCTTCAGGCCAAGAAATTCCCCCTGATGAAGCCGAGGCTGGTAGCCGGGTCGGAGGGACCCTGGTGCGGTTTTTGGCAGGCCGGGAGAGTGGCCAAGGAAGCCGGGTTACTGTCCCCAGAGCTCACGAACTCTTCGCATGTCTTAGTGCTAGAGTCTTGGTCTATAGGAGGGAGGCAAAATCCAGAGCGTCGGAGATTTGGCAAAGACACTGAGGCCAGATGATAAAATCTTTTGACTTGGAGATTAGACTCTGTTGAGAGGAGGTTCTGGGGACACTATCTCCCTGACTCAGGGATGTTTATGAAAACCACAGGGTACATTCATGTCATACGTATGCACAGGTAGCCCTGGAAGGGGGCCAGGGAAGTTGGGGACTGTCACACCTGCAGAGGGTTGCCAGGAGGGAGGGATAGAGGTGGAGAAAGGAAGACATCTTACTGATTACCATTTTGTTCCTTTCAAATTTTGTTCCATGTGTACCTAGAGCCCATTTTAGGAAATCAAAGATATTAATTTATGCTATATATAAGACATAAGCATCACATATCTGTTCTTTTGCATTTGACTTCTTTCACTTGGCATAATACTTTCAAGGCTCATACTGTAACTTGCATCAGTATGGTATCACTTTTCATGGCTGCATACTATTCCACTGCATGGAAAAAGCATGTTTTATTACCTACTCGTCTATTGAGGGGCACTTGGGCATTCCTGCCTTTTGGCTGCTGTGACCAGTGCTTCTACACAGGTTGGAAGTACCAGTACATTAGTCCTTCTTTTCAGTTCTTTTGGGTATGTAGTCAGGACTGGAATTGCTGGAACATAGGGTAATTCTGCTTTTTAAGGAGCCCTAAACTGCCTTCCACAGTGACCACAGCATTTCACATTCCTACCCACAATGCACGGTGCTCCAGTTTCTCCTCAGCCTCACTTGTGCTTGTTGTTTTCATCGTTGTTGTTATTATTTGCAGTACTAGGGTTTGTACGCAGGATCTTCACACTGAGGTACAGCCCCAGTTCTTTTTTATTTTTTATTTTGAGTCAGTGTCTTGCTAAGCCACTAAGTTGCCCAGGTTGGGCTTGAACTTAGCTGTTCTCCTGCTCCAGCCTCTCAGAGTGCTGGGATTACAGGCACGCACAGCCACACCTGGCTAATTTTCCATTTTTATAACGATCAGTCCAGGAGATGTAAGGAGTTACCTCATTGTGGTTTGTGTTAAATTTCCCAAATGATGAATGCTGTTGAGTATCTTTTCATGTGCTTGTTGCCTCTGTATACAGCCTCTGGAGAAAAAATTTAATAAATATTTTTTAAAATGTTAGTAAAAATTAATACAGCATTAGCAAACTGGTCTAACATAAAGCAAAGCCCTCAAACATTGCTTTCTACTAGGATCACTTAGAGAGTTTTTAAAAATCCCCACCATGCAGGTCTTACCTGGTAGGGAATAACTCGGTTTCCCAGGACACTGGCAGTGGTCGCAGCTCTGCGGGGTGCACCACATGCAGCAGCTTCAGGTCAGGGCGCAGTTTCTCAGACCAGAACATGTCTGTAGACACCCAGGTCTTATTCAAATGCAGGTTCCCATCAGCAGACCTGGGGCAGGGCCTGGGGCTCTGCCGTCTTCTCTCTCTCTCCCTTACTCTCGCTCCTTATTTCTTTCCTTTGTTCCTTTCTTTCTCTGTACCGAGGATCAAACCCAGGATCTTTACACTAAGCTATATCACCAGCTCATTTTTAATGTCAAGACAGGGTCTGGCTAAGCTGCCCAGGTTGGGCTCAAACTTGTGATCCTCCTGCCTCAGCCTCGCAGAGTGTCAGGGTTACAGGTGTGCAGTACAGTGCCTGACTTTTTCTTTTTCTTTCTTTCTTTCTTTCTTTTTTTTCCCCCCTGGTATTGGGGATTGAACTCAGAATCTTCACATTGTGCTATATCCCCAGACCTTTAAAAAATATTTTAAAATTCTAAGATATCATTTCATTATGTCTGTAGATTGCCTAGGCTGGCCTTGAACTTTCCATCCTCCTGCCTCAGTCTCCCAGGGTTTGGGATCTCAGGTGTGTGGCACGGTGTCTGTGGGTGGTGCTAACGTGGCCCAGTGAGGCACTTGAATCTCCAAGAGCAAACATCTTCCTGGAGCTGCTGAGCTGACGCTAAGCTGCTGCTCCTGGGGCCACATTTTGACCTCGAAGCTGGAGCACAGCGCCAGACCAGCCACATCAGCGACACCTGGGCGTTGTTAGCAGTGTAGACTTGGGCCCCACCTCAGCCTCCTGCCTGGGAATCTGCATTGCACTGGATGGCGTTTGCTTGCTTCTAGGCGGCCACGGGTCAGGTGTTGCTGGAGGCTTCTCCCGTCCTGGTCCTGGGTCTCTCCAGCTAATAACCCCGGCGGGCGGCCCAGAGAGGGCTTCCGGGCTTTGGACCTGTGCCCGGCATTTCCCCTCTAATCGTGTGCTCTGACTCTCTGGACCCAGAGCTGAATTAGGAAGGAGGGCATCAGTGCGTGTTTCTGGCTAACTTTGCAGCATCTCCCATCACCCTGGCGAAGTCCTGGTCTCCTGGAGGTGGCAGTGCAGAATGAGAATTGACTAGAATAGCTGCAGTGGCTCCTCTCTGACCTCCCGGGAGTTTCGCTGGCATCGGTGGAGGCAGCCTGCTGTCCCTGTGGGTTCCCACCCTGGGTACCAGCTCTTGGGGGAGATGAGAAGTGGGAGCCAGGCCAGCTCCAGGAAGTTCTTGGGAGGCTGGGAGGGGCAAATGTTTGTTGAAGCACCCCACCAATGCTCCTCTATTGCCTGGGCGCCTGCCAGGTGCTGGGGACAGAGTCAGGCAGAGAAAGCAAAGGGTGATTAAGCAAGACCCAAGTTACATGTGATCATGAGGAAGCACAGCCTTTGAGAGCGGAGCACAGATGTACAAAGGGGTTTGGACCTCGTCTGAGGGTGACACCGAGGGACCCAGGTCAGTATGTGCAGAGCGGGGTGAGCAGGAAGCCCGCCTGGTGACCTCGCGATGGAAATGCAGCTCTGCAGGTCTAGGGGGACAGACACGCCTGACAGCTTCCCTTTCTCCTTGGCAACAAATGTGGCTCAACCGGGCAAAGCCAGTGCTTGTGGCACTCAAGAGAAGGCCATAGCGTTTCCGTAGGGATGGCCCTGACATTAGGGGCAGTATCCAACCCCAAAGCAGGCAACACCCGTCCTGGGGGTGGGGAATCACACGTGAACAGGGGAGGCTGATGCCAGAGGTCTGACTTTCCTGCGTGTGACCCTGAGATCCTGAGACAGGAGGGATGGAAGGCTCTGGCTCCACCTGTAGCTTTGTTTTAAAAATGCTCCAGCAAACTGGTGTGGAGTCACACAACTATAGTCCCAGCCACTTAGGAGGCTGAGGCAGAAGGATCACTTGAACCCAGGAGTTTGAGACCAACCTTGGCAACATATTGATAATCTGATTTTTATTTTTTATTTATTTATTTTGGTACGGGGGATCGAACTCATGACCTTGCGCTTATCAGGCAAGCACTTGAGCCACTGAGCTAAATCCCTGGCCCTGATCATCTGATTTTTTTTTTGTACTGGGGCTCAAATGCACAATCTCCTGCCTGCCTAGCAGGCACTTAAGCCACTCAGCCAAACTCCCAGCCCTATTTTTTTCGAGGCAGGGTCACTGTATGTAGCTCAGGCCAGCCTTGCTCATGTTGTAGCTCAAGCCAGGCTCAAACTCACAACGCTCCTCCTACCTCAGCCTCCCTAGTGCTGAGATTAAAGGCGTGCGCCACCACACCTGGCGATAATCTGATTTTCAAACAACAACAACAACAAAAACAAAAACTGCTCCTACATTTTGCTTTCTGCTTCATGACTGAGGAACGATTAGCATAAAAATAAGGCTTTGAGGGTTTTTTTTGTTTTCTGATGACTGAGATTTTGTTTTCAGTGTCTCAAAACAAACAGAAGCTTTTGCAAGAAGCCAGGTCTCAGGCACTGGATGCCAATCAGCTTCCTCATCCAGACAGGCAGATAGGCGGGCCGCCTTTTCCCTTGAGTGCACTGCGGCCCAGGTTCAAATCCCACCTGAGCGGCCTGGGCAGCCTGGGGGAGGGTCCTTCCCCGCTAGGGGCCTGACCGAGCTGTGAATGGTGAGTGGGGACGAACTGCTCAGGCGTGGAGTACTCGGCACAGCACCTGGAGAGAGGTCAGCGAGCATTAGCTGTGATGGTGATCAGCACCCTAAACAGACCAGACAGGACCGGGAACAATCTGCACTTCAACAAGTTATGTCTCGGAAGGGGTGGAGGAGCCAGGTCCTCAGAACTGCACTGCGGTGAATTTAGGGGTGATGCCGGGACAGAGGGGAGGGCCCGCTGCTCCCCCAGAGGAACCTCTTGGATTTTGTTTTCCTTCCTCCATGGGGGTCCTCACTGCCTTGCAGCTGGCCACGGCTACATCAAACGGCCCCCTCCCGCGCCAGGAGACATCTGCTTCGCTGCGGCAAGCTTTGGCCGGGGGTCCATCCTGGATGACGGCATCCTGCAGGGCGGCTGGATGGCCCCGCCCCTTGGCCGCCACCCTCGGTCAGGTCCGCGGGGAGCCCCTCCCCTCCCACCGCTAAACTGGAAGTCAGAGCCGTGCACACCTGAGCTCACCGTGTTCTTCTGCACAAAGCAACTCCCCCAGAGTCTTGGGGTTCAGTCTGTGCGCGGCTCCCCCATGTGTTGCAGCGTAAGTCCTAATGAAAACCCCCAAAGTGGAGCATCTGCCCGCCCTTCCTCTTCTGGCACCTCCCTACTCCTTGGGGATCCCCGAGGCTGGAGACCCCCTCTGTTTCTCACGGCTCTCTTTGCTTGGGTAGCCCTGAATCTGACCAAGAGGAAATGCGCAGCGGTTGTGTTGATCTGAGCTGAACGGAATGGACTCTGATTCTGCGGTCCTGTTCACATGCTGTGCCGTGTCTGTGATTTTACCAGTTTTCCATATCCAAACCTGTCTTCTGCTATAGTTATTATTAAAAAATAACACGTTCTGATTTTTTTTTTTTTGAGAGAGAGAGAGGGTCTTGCTAGATCACTAAATTGCCCAACCAGGGCTCACACTTATGATCCTCCTGCCTCAGCCTCCCAGAGCGCTGGGATTACGGATGTGCAGCACCGTGCTCATCTAATTCGTTATCATAGCCCTAACGGTCACGCAGGCCTCTTAAGGATCCTAAAGATGATCAAACAAAATCATCCATAACTCCATTGCTCAAAGCTAATGACTGGTGACATTTGCTTCCTGAGTTTTGGACTCAGATTTCCAACAGCTCAGGGCTCATTTCCACCCGGGGTTCTCAAAGATGTCTCAAGCCCCACCTGACCCCAATCAACCTCATCATCTCTACATCGATTAATAACATCGCTATTCACCAAAGCCAGAAATTCACTTTAGCTTCCCTTTGACCCGCAACATCCAATTACTCATAATGGCCTGCCTGGTCTAGCTCCTGGAATGCAGTTTCTCATAATTTCCCAGCTTCCTAGCACTCAAAAGTAACCCCTTTATCACCGCTCATCTGAATTATTGCAGCAACACTCTTTCTGGGCCCCTAACCTTTAATCTTTCCTGCTGGGCCAATCTCATCTCTACCTGGCTACTGAGATAAAATCGTCTTATTCCTCTGCTTGAAAAATCGTCAGGAACACTGTTTCCTACAGAAAAATTCAGCCTGACATTCAAAATCATTGAGCCTGAATCTGTCTCCATCCTCATCACATGCTTAAAATGCCACCTCCTCCAGGCAGCCCACTCTGATTTCAGAGGCAAATTAATAATTTGTTCTTGATTCTCTCATGCCGCTTTGGCCAGGTACCTAAACAACTTTTGCCTTATCTATTTGTTTACTTGGAGAGGTTCCAGGTGGGCAGGGTAGAGAAACCAGGGGACACTTATCTGTCCCTCTTGGTTTAGGGGAGACACCAAGAGGGGATGTTTCTCCCCGGAACCAGGAAAGCCATCGGCAAACGCCATCTCCAAAGAGCGACACTGAGAAGGAGAACTGGCCGGCCTGCTCTTCTCTCTCCCTGCTCCCACAGGCAGTTTCGCTTCCAGGAAAGGGTGTGACTGGCTTTGGATACAGGAGCTGTTTACACACCAGGTGTCAGGAGAGGCTCTGGGGCAGCCACAGGTCAGGCAGAGCTGCCCCCGCTCCGGCTGTGACCCCACCCCCCATTCTTGCTCTTCTAGGGAACCTGGCTTTCCTCGGAATGGCGCTTTCACTGCATATATATTTTTTAAAAATCTCTCTTTGTAAAGACGCTCCGGAAAGAGGCCTTCTAGAACTGCTCCCAAAAGTGGCAAGAGCCGGGCGTGGTGACACACGCCTTTAATCCCAGCACTTGGGAGGCTGAGGTAGGAGGAGCGTTGTGAGTTTGAGGCCGGCCTGAGCTACAACGTGAGTGCAAGGCTGGCCTGAGCTACATAGTACGACCCTGCCTCAAGAAACTAGGGCCGGGAGTTTGGCTCAGTGGCTTAAGCGTCTGTCTGGCAGGGGTGAGGTTGTGAGTTCGATCCCCTGTGCTGCAAAAAATAAATAAACAAATAAACAAAAAGTGGCAAGAACAGTGGGATGCGTGTATTCAAAGCAAGGGAGAGGATTTTGAGGGGATCCGTGCCAACGTGTCTCTGCTGTAATACGTTTTTTAAACCTTAACCACTCACTCTGGTTCGTATCACTCGGGACTGCCCCGGCCGAGAAGGTGAGCCTCGCGGAGAGCTCAGCCACTGCCCTTCCTCTGCCAGCTGGCGGGGCGCGTGGGCAAAGCCTGTTCCCCCTTCCCTCGGGGAGCCTGGGAGCAGCCATCCCTAGGGCCACACACCCGTCTCTCTCCAGGGCTTCTCCTCGAGGACGCAGGTCTCCAGGCCCCAGGGGGTGCTGCCTTGGGGTTGCACCTGGGATCCTTGCGAGGTGGACACACAGCTGTCGCACAGGCTGTGGCCACCTGGGTGCGTGCGGTGGGACTGTGTTCTATGGACGGGCGCCCTGTGTGTTTGTAAAGAAATCATCAACTTTAAGAACTTTATTTTGAACAAATTCTATTTATAGAATGTTAAAACAAAAACAAAAACAAAACAACCTCTAAGCTGTTCAGGAGGTCCTAAGCGCCCTTATTGTGGGTCCCCACTAGTACATGTTATATAACCACACAGGTTGCCCATCCCTAATCTGAAAACCTGAAATCCAAAGCGCTCCAAAGCCTGGAACTGCTCGGGTGGATGATACCGCAGGTGGAACCTCACGCCCAACCCCGTGTCACAGTCAGACACAGGTGCACTAATGTTATTGTATGAAGTGACCTCCAGGCTATGGTACAAGGTGTCCGTGAGACAGAAGGGATTTTCATCTTTAGACTAGCAACCTATCCTCCAAGAAATCGCAATCTGTGTCTGGAAATCTTCAAAAATCTTGAAAGAAAAATCTGACATTTGAAACATTCTGATTCCCAAGCATTCCAGACAAGGGATAGCCAACCTGTAGCACAACACCAAAATCAGGAACTTGCCAGAGTTTATTCTGACTTCACTAGTTAAATGTATGTATGTTTTGTGTTACTTCATCGTCTGTGTAGACCTCTGTAACTACCATCTCAGCCTTATATCCACCCACCCCAGTCCTTGGCAAACACTAATCTGTAATTCTGTCATTTAAAGAGTGTTCTAAAGAAGGAAAACATGGAAACAAAGCTTTGTAAGTGGGGAGGGGAGGAGGAGTTGAAGGAAGGAAAGGGGAATGGAGGGGAACCAAGTTATAGCATGTACAGGTACAGATTCTGTATGATGCTGTGATTGTTGTGTATATCTAAAATGTACTGTATGATGCTGTGATTGTTGTGTATATCTAAAATGTACTGTATGATGCTGTGATTGTTGTGTATATATAAAATGTATCAATAAAATCTAATTTACAAAAAAGAGAATGTTCTACGCTGGGTGCAATGGTGCATGCCTGTAATCCCAGCACTTGGGAGGCTGAGGCAGGAGGGTTGCTGTGAGTTGGAGGCTGGACTATTCAGTTCTATACATAGGGTCATATATAACCTTTTGAGGTTGGTTTTTTCCCAAGCATAATTCTCCTGAGATCCAGAAAAGAGATCAGTTTATCAATGGTTTGTCCCTTTGTATGGCTAAGCAATGTCCATGGTGTGATGTTACTGTTTTGTTAAAGCAGGTTGGGTTCTTTCCATTTTTTGGGTATTATAGATAAAGTTGCTAGGAACTTGGGTTTTGGAGGGAATGTGATTTTTCCTTTGTGCGGAGTAAATCCCCAAAATAACATTCCCTGGGTCATATGGTGAGTGCCTCTTTAGGATTAAAAGAGATTGCCAAACTGTTTTCCACGTAGCTATACCAGTTTCTATTCCTGCCAGCTTTGCATGCAGAACCTAGTCTCCTGGCATCTTTGCCAGCACTGGATGTTATTATTACTTTTGCTTTAGCTGTTCTGAAGGTTGAAGCAAAGCCTCCTTCTGATCTAATTTGCATATCTCCAGTGGCTGATATATTGGACATCTTTTCATCCTTATGTCTTTGTTTTTGTTTCTATAGTACTGAGGATTAAATCGAGTATTCACACTGAGCTACTGCCCAACTTTTTAAAAAATATTTTTATTTTGAGACAAAATCTCTTCACTAAATCACTAAATTTCCTAGGTGAGGCTTGAATTTGCAACCCTCTTGCCTCACGCTTCCAGAGTTCTAGATGCAAATCCTTTGGTGAATGTGGTCTGCACATGTTTTCTCCCAGTGTCACTTGTCTTTTCATCCTTTAAACAGGGTCTTTAAAAAATATTGAGATATAATTTACATGGTGTTGTGATTTGTATCTAGATGTCCCCCCAAAGCCTCATGTGTGAATCAGTGGGGCTTTTTGGAGGTGACTGGATCCAGGATGTGTGACACTGGGGTTAAGGGTGTGTGGTATTGGCTTAGCAGAGCTCTGGGTGTGGACAATGGAAGGCCCACCCTGGGTGTGGGCACCAATCAATAGGCTTATAGCCTGGAGAGGATAAAAGGGAAAGGAAGGCTTGCTACTTGCTGCCTCCTGCCTGCCTTGCTATGGACTGTTCCTCCTCTGCGATGCCCCTCTGCCACGCTGCCTGCCTTGGAACCAGCTGACTATGGCCTGAAATTTCTAGACTGTGAAATAAACTTTCTTCCTTTAACTTGTGGATACTGGGTATTTTGTCTCAGTGATGAGAAAAGTAACTAACACACATACCATAAACTCCCTTAAAGTGTGCCATTCAGTAGTTTTTAGTATATGCACAATGTTGTGATATTGTGCTATTTAATTCCAGCACATTTTCAATCCCACTACAAAAAATAAAACTCCTCCCATTAGCAATTGCCACCCATTCTTCCCTCTAGACCCTCTAAACTACTTTTTAACTTTATGGATTTCCCTGTCCTGGATATTTTGTATAAATGGAACCATACACTCTGTGACTTTTTGTGTCTTGCTTCTTTCATTTAAGCATCACGGTCCTCAAGTTTCATATGCATTGTAGGAGTGTCAGAGTCTCATCCTCTTTAGGGCTGAATAGTATTCTACTGAATGGCTATACCATAACTTGTATATCCACTGCTATGGGTGAATTGTGTCCCCCAGGAAAAGAAACATTGAGGTTCTAACTATAGCACTTCAGACTGTGACCTTATCTAGACATGTAGTTAGATTTCCTTTGTTAAGATAAATTCTTACTAGAGTAGGGGAAACTCCCTAACCCAGTAAGACCTCCCGTCCCTGTGAGACACACTGGGAGAAGATGGCTCATATATAATAGAGGCAGAGCAGGGAGTGAGGCATCTATGAGCTACAAAGATTAAGGACTCCCAGCCAGCACCAGCAGCCAGGCAGAGCCCAGTAGAGGTTTGGAGGAAGCAGAGTCCTACCATCCCCATGACTGCAGGCTCCAGAACTGTGAAACAATATACGTATGTTCTTCTTCAGC